>CAUYRT010021849.1:0-56961 GCA_963574885.1 Lepilemur ruficaudatus
TAGTCCCAGCTACTCGGGAGGCTGAGGCAGAAGGATCGCTTGAGCCCAGGAGTTTGAGGTTGCTGTGAGCTAGGCTGATGCCACGGCACTCTACAGCCCGGGCAACAGAGTAAGACTCTGTCTCAAAAAAAAAAAAAAAAAGAACTCCTTGACCAATCTGACCATTGTAACTATGCATTAAGTCTTATATAGAAAGATGTTGAAATTCTGTTAAGCTTCCCTAAATCCTGTCTATATAAGTCACTCCAAACTTCTACACTTTGGAACACTGACTCGTGTCATTAAGAATCTGTGCTTCCTGGCTGGCTATCCTTAAGCTTTGTGCTTGAATAAACTCTACCTTTAATCATATTTTCAGAATCTCATTATTAAAACGCTGACAATAACAGTGTCTACTTTTTATTTCAGTTATTGATAATTTTTGCTTTTGAGAAAGAAAAGTGACTCACTGCAGTCTGAGGAATGCAAAGTATGCAAAATTTATCAGGCCCAGAGAGACATGAGCGTGGAATTTCAGTTACATCCCTTGTACCCATGCCTGTTGGCAATTGTTTTAAACAATTTTGTTTTTCTTTCCTACCGTGTAGTTTCCAGACTAGCTGATAAATTTCTTAACATGTTACCACAAGTTGCACAATGTGACCCTGACCCATTATCTTAATGTTCCTGGAATCTGTGATACAAAGAACAATGTATAGCCAATCAATAGCTTATGTTATTTTAATGAACCAACATAAATTCTTGGTAAACAACTTCGGAACTGCCCTCAACTTCTTTTTTTTCCCTTAAAAACTTACCTGTAGCTGCTGCTAATCAGAGCATGTATTGAGAGCAACTTGAATCTATGACTTCCCAGCTGCAGTCCTCACTTGGCCCAAATAAACTCTTTACCTACATTAATACTTGCCTCAGTTTCTTCCTTTAGGTCAATATTTCTTTCCTTTTTGTCTTCCTAGGGGTTTATTAATTTTATTAATCTTTCCAAAGAACCAACCTTTGGTTTCATGAATTTTTTCAATTACTTGTCCATTTTACAATTCTCCTCTTAACTTTATTCTGCTGTTAACTTTGATTGATTTCTGTTCTTTCTTTTTTTTTTTTTTTTTTTTGAGACAGAGTCTCACTCTGCTGCCCAGGCTAGAGTGAGCCCCGTGGTGTCAGCCTAGCTCACAGCAACCTCAAACTCCTGGGCTCAAGCGATCCTACTGCCTCAGCCTCTGAAGTAGCTGGGACTACAGGCATGCACCACCATGCCCGGCTAATTTTTTTTTCTGTATATTTTTAGTTGGCCAATTAATTTCTTTCTATTTTTAGTAGAGACTGGATCTCACTCTTGCTCAGGCTGGTCTCGAACCCTTGACCTTGAGCGATCCTCCTGCCTTGGCCTCCCAGAGTGCTAGGATTACAGGCGTGAGCCACCGTGCCCGGCCTGATTTCTGTTCTTAACTTTATTCTTTTCTTCTACTCTTTTGAGTTTAATTTGCTGCTTTTTAAATAGGCTAGTGAGATGGAGACTTAGATAAGTGACTATTAATCTTTAAAAAAAAATTTTTTTTTTTTTTGAGATAGGGTCACATGCTGTCCCCCAGGCTGGAGTGCAGTCAGTGGTGGTATCATAGCTCACTACAACCTCAAACTCCTGGGCTCAAGAGATCTCCCACCTCAGCCTCCCTAGTAGCTGGAACCACAGGCGTGTGCCACCATGCCCGGCTAATCAGATTACTATGCTGTTCAGGCTGAACTTTAAAATTTTAATATCACATTTAAAGCTATATTTTCCCTTTAAGTATTGTGTTAGCTTCATTTCACAAATTTTACGTGTTTGTTATGTTCTATTCAAAATAGTTTTAAATTTCTACTGTTTTCTTCTTTCATCTGTAAGTTTTTGGAAATATTTTGCTCAATTTCCAAACATTTGGGGATTTTAAAATCATTTTGTCAAGACAATTTTGATGATCTACATGTTGTAAGTTATCATATATCAGAAATGCAAGTTTTTTCTTTCTCGTTTTGTGTTTGTTGGTTGGTAAGTAGCCTTTTGACTCTGCAGTAAAAACTCCACTGCCTGCGTAGCATGTGTCATATCTGGCAGACACTGCAAAAATCCCACTGTGCTCCCATCTGTCGTATTTCAATATAACTTCAGCCATAGGGAAACATTCAAGAGCCCAAAAACAATTTTCTGGAGGGATTTGTGTTTATTTTGTTAATAAATTACCACAGGGAAAGAAAAACAAAGAAAATTCTTATGTATCTTTGTAATTCCTTGAATAGGGAAATGTTCTAATTTCTAAATTGAAGTATTATTATACTCTGTGTTTTGAGGAATTGGATCACAAAAGGGGCTGATATGTGGAAGAGAGAAAGAAAATTGGAGATTAACTGCTTTCTATCCTCAGAAGAAAGCTGGTCCTGGGATGGAAACAGAACACAGGTCACAAAGAGTTAAACGACCCATCAGAAGAACTTCAAATGAACAGGCTAACAGTAAAATTAAAAGTTGGTTTTTTTGTTTGCTTTTTTACTGGGCTGCTTTTTACAAATTTGTCATCCCTGAGGAGGCTTTGGATGCTTCTAGATCCTGCCGAATCCTCAATTCTGCACCACAGATTCCATCCTGATTTCCCTTTGAAGGAAATTATCTTGGAATAAGATGAGTCTAGATCATCTGGCGGTGTCTTCTGTTAGCGAAAAACCAAGAAACATGCCATCCTGGGGCTAAAGAATTTAACTTTCATGTTAGAAAAGTGAAAGACCATGTTTATTTTTCAAGTGCAACACTGACATCTAGTGGAAAAAATACTTCAGTAATTTACCAAATAGGCGAATTAATTATTTTCGATTTCAGTCAATTAGAAAAAACAGGCTTTTTTAAAAAAAATGTGTGTTTTAATAAATGTTTGTTTCCTAAATACAGGTCGGTGCCACTGATAGAAAATGTTTCCGACACTTATATTAAAAAGGCTCTCGGTGACTTGTGTGCTTACGACCTTGGTTCCAGTGAACTTGGTCCCCCAACTCTGGGCTCCATGTTGTTCAGCAGGATATTAGGTCATTGTCAGGGTGGAAAGCGTGGTGGGTGCTCATGGCGTGGATGGAGAAAGATTTCTCACATAGATGTTAAGATATATAAAAGCAAAAAAAAATTATTTTATCATCTTGGAGGAGAGAGAGACTGAGAGAGTGAAAGAGAGGGGAAACAGTGGGAGGGTAAGAGAGCAGGGAGACAGTGGAAGGGGGTGCCAGCACCGAGGCCAAGTGGCTTGCTCATTTTAAGGGGGACAGAAGTGGCAGCAGGATGTCAAAGTCCAAGAGTCGGTTTCCTGCCTTTCGTTGGAGAAGAGCGTATCACAGGAGATGTGACTCTGTCCTTGAGAGATGGTTGAGGCTTGGAGCTCGGTCTCCTGCTGTTCACACAGGGTAAAAGCAGATTCTCAAAACACTATTTTGAAAGAGAGAGATTTACATCTCTTTTCTGTCCATCCAGCTCTTTTCAGAAATTGTGCAAAACAGAACTCTTGCAGGGTGCCTGTTAGTGAGAGAGCTCATAGGATTGATCTTCAACTATTACTGGGAAAATCGTGGGATTAGGTATTTTCCTGTTCTTTCTGCAGGGCCGTCTCTTTCAATAATATTTGCCATCCACAGAACTTGTTTGGGCAAGGAAACAAGGCCTGCTCCTAGCCACCCTCCTGCCCTCCATTAGAACTGTGATGAAGTGTTTTGACAGTAGCCATAGAGACTATGGGTGGGGCTCTGATCATACCCCTTCAACGATGCTTGGAGATAATAATGAAATCGTCAGGGACCTCTGAGTGGTGGTGACTGTAGGGAGAAAAGAATTTCAGGACCCACCACATAAACCAAGCAAGCAGCTTTTTATTGAAAGATTGAAAGTAAAAGTATGCTCTCCAGAGAGAGAGCAGGCGGACTTGAAAAGAGCAGCTGCACCGGGAGAAAGTGGTTTTTCCTCTTTTGGAGTCTTACTGACTGAGGGGAGGAGTATTCAAGTTTAAGGGGCTGGCTTTTAAAGAATTTGGGTAGTAATTCTTAGAATTGTGTTCCCTCCCATTTTCATACCTTATATGGTTGTTTCGAAACTGTCAGGGTGATTTCAAGGACGGAGAAAATTTTAAAACCACCAAGTCAATGATATTATAATTAGCCAAAGTTCATGTAAGGTGGCAGAGAACTCTGACAAGCTGGTTCTTGCCTGTGGTCATCAGCCCATCTAGTTAGCTTCTGCTTGAGGATTGTTTAACACCTGCACCCAATCTGCAAGCCCCTGTGTCGGGTCTCAGCCCTGTTCCCTACTCTCCTCCTCTAACAAAATAACACCTCTTAGAACCCGGGGTTGAGTTCAGAATGGGAGAAGGGAATTAAAGTAAGGTT
The DNA here is from genome assembly GCA_963574885.1 of Lepilemur ruficaudatus. Lineage (NCBI taxonomy): Eukaryota > Metazoa > Chordata > Mammalia > Primates > Lepilemuridae > Lepilemur > Lepilemur ruficaudatus. The sequence goes on from CAUYRT010021849.1 coordinate 4,393, forward strand.
TCTAGATAAGATATATGCAAGAATAAGACGAGTTTCATATGCTATCCTAGAGCAGATACAAGGAAATGACTAAATAAACAAAGCCTTTGCATACGTTCTACATTGTTCTTTGTTCTTTTTCAAGTTTAGTCTTGCTAAGAAGTCCTAGGGAATTGCCCTGCCCTTCTCTAGAAGACATGGCTGGTTCTAGTGTTTAGAAGAATCCTGATGATAAAAGAAAGCTCCCATTTGTTCAGTGTCTACTATGAGCAAGGCATTTTGCTAAGATTTTACATACCATGTTTCTTATGCACAATCCTGTTGTGTAACATTATTAAATCTATTTTTATAGACAAGAAAAAAAGGCTCCAAATAAGTTAAATAACTTGCCTAAGTCAAATGGTTAAGTAGCAGAGTCAAAGACCAAATCTCAGTTATTTCTATTCTAAAGCCCATTGTCTTTTTGGTATATATATATTGCCTACTGCCATACATGTGGAGGAAAAAGAAAATAGAAGCTATTCTTCCTTGTTAGTGTCTAGAAGACTGATGAAGCATTTTTATTATTTTCCTAAAATTGGAAACTATTTCCTCCCGTTTTATTCTACCAAATTTAATGTATTATATATTTGCAACTTCAGAAAAGATTCTTGATGATTCTACTTTATTAAAACTTTAAAAAATATCATCAAAATTTGACTCATATTGTTGTAGAGGTAAAAGCATGGCTGTTGGAACCAATCGCTTAGGTTTGAATCCTGGCTTGCCTGTTTATTAGCTGAATGACCTTGGGCAAGTTAGATTTCTGGGTCTTAGTCTTCTATAAATGAGAGGGTAATGTCTATCTCACAGTGGCAGGGTGGCCGTCTGTCCTCGGTTCTAGGTGTGCTCTTAGCTGAAGAATGACCAGACTATTATCCTGGTCCTCTAGCTCCCTGCTTGGAAAAGTCACCAGCAGGGCCAATGCAACGGAGTAACCTTAGGCGGGAAGCAATTTCACATGAACAGCTCTTTATTGTAGAATAAAACAGGTCTGCCTCCATGAGTGGAGACAGATAGACCCACTGACTGACTCATTCATTCACTCACTCACCTATTCACTCATTTTCTCTCTGAATGCTCAGAATGTTTCCTTTTATTAGCCCGGTCTGGAGGAGGGCTCTTGGGAGGTGTGGGATGTTACCAAATGATCAACAGGTGTCCTCAATTACATTCGGATGCGTGTGTGTGTGTGTGTGTGTGTGTGTATCAGCTCCCTCTAAGAAAACTCACCTGGGGGGGGGCAGGTGAACCACAATGCAGATTCAAGCTAATGGCATAAAGTTACCCTTAGGTTACTCTAGGTAACTTTCTAAATCCTATCTTGCCTGGGCTGGGGAATTCCCAGATTGATAAAGCATTCTCTCCTTCCCAGGTGTAGCGTTTGCTTGGGATAGGATTAAGGCTGCGGGACACCAAAATGGGGTGTCTGCCCTTATCCTTCTTCCCAGCGGAGCAGTTGCTCGAGATAGCACCAAAACAGGACACCTTTGTCCCTAGAAGAGCTGGAGATCCTAACTATCTACCTAACAATGGGTTGTTTTGAGGATTAATTGAATAAAGTGCTTAGAACAGTGCCTGGCACATCATAAGGGCCCAATACCATTGTTATCATTGGTGTTATTACTCCTAATATATTAAAAAGTGACAAGTTATTGAATCTCTAGTTTTTAACAACTTTACTGGGGTATGGTTTATATTACATAAAATCAACCCATTTAACAGCACAATTCAATGATTTTTAGTAATTGTAGAACATTTATTAAAAGTTGTAAGCCTGAGCAACATAGGGAGACCCTGTCTTCACAAAAAAATAGAAAAATTAGCTGGATGTGGTGATGTGCACTTGTAGTCCCAAGGACTCAGGAGGCTGAGGCAGGAGGATCACTTGAGCCCAGGAGTTTGAGATTGCAGTGAGCTATGACCATGCCACTGCCTTCATGTATGGGCAACAAAATGAGACCCTGTCTCCAAAAAATGAGGGGAAAAAAGTTTTAGAACATTTCCATTACTCTAAAAATTTCCCTTATACTCCTTTATGGTTAATCCCCACTCTCATCCTCAGCCCTAGACAACCACAGATCCACTTTCTGTTTCTATAAATTTGCCATTTCTAATTATTTTATGTAAATAGAACCATCTAATAAGTAGTCTTTGTTTTTGGTTTCTTGCACATAGTATGTTTTTGAGGTTCATCCATATTGTAGCATGTATTAGTAGTCTGTTTCTTTTAACTGCTAAGTAGTATTCCATTTTATGGATATGCCATGTTGTATTTACTCATTCACAAGCTGATGAACTTTTGGGTTGCTTCCACATTGTGGCTGTTGTAAATCAAACTGCTATGAACATTCACATATAAGTCTCTGTGTAGGCAGATGTTTTCATCAGTTCTTTTGGGTAGTATTTAGCAGTAGAATCACTGAGTCATATAATAAATTTATGTATGACTTTTTAAGTAACTACAAAATTGTTTTCCAGCTGGGCGTGGTGGCTCACGCCTGTAATCCCAGCACTCTGGGAGGCCGAGGCGGGAGGATCGCTCAAGGTCCAGGAGTTCGAAACCAGCCTGAGCAAGAGTGAGACTCCGTCTCTACTAAAAATAGAAAGAAATTAGGTGGACAACTAAAAATATATAGAAAAAATTAGCTGGGCATGGTGGCACATGCCTGCAGTCCCAGCTACTCGGGAGGCTGAGGCAGGAGAATCGCTTGAGCCCAGGAGTTTGAGGTTGCTGTGAGCTAGGCTGATGCCAGGGCACTCTAGCTCGGGCAACAGAGCGGGACTCTGTCTCAAAAAAAAAAAATTGTTTTCCAAAGTAGCTGTTCCGTTTTACACCCCACCAGCAATGTGTAGATTCTTTTTCTCTATATGCTCACTTGATATGGGCTTTGATCATAGCTATTCTAGTGGGTATGTCGAACTCCTAGGATCAAGCAATCCTCCCACCTCAGCCTCCTAAGTAGCTGAGAGTACAGGCACATGCTACTACGTCCAGCTAATAAAAAAAAAATCTTTTTTGTAGAGACCAGGTCTCACTATGTTGCCCAAGCTGGTCTTGAACTCTTTGCTTCAAGCGATCCTCCCACCTCAGCCTCTCAAAGTGCTGCTATTACAGATGTGAGCCACTGTGCTTCATGGAAATGTCTATTCTTTTTTTTTTTTTTAATAAGGTTGTTTGTTCTCTTTTTAATGAGTTGTAAGATTTTCTGTATAGCTGTTGTTTCAGTTTTTGAGCATAGGCTATCAAGGTCTCCAGTTATTATTGTTGAATTATATTTCTCCCTTCAATTCTGTCAGTTTTTGTTTCGTATATTTGGGACTGTGTTGTTAGAAGCAGATATGATTGTAATTCTTATACCTTCCAGATGGACTGATAATGTTTAGCCAGGTGTGGTGGTGTGCACCTATAGTCATAGCTACTTGGGAAGCTGAGTCAGGAGAATCGCTTGAGCCCAGAAGTTCGCTGCAGTGAGCTATAATGATACCCCTGCATTCCAGCCTGGGTGACAGAGTGAAACCTTATCTCTGGAGAATAAAAATTTTAAAATCACAAAAAAATGTCCCTTTTCTCCTATAGTAACATTTTTTGGTCTTAAAGTCTATTTTATTAGTATAGCCACTTCAGCTCTTATGGTTACTTTTTCCATTATTTTACATTCAACCTATTTATATCTTTGAATCCAAAGTGTATCTCTTACAGACAGCACGTAGTTGGATCCTATTTATTTATCTGATAATCTATGCTTTTAATTGGAGTGTTTAATTTGTGTACATTTAATGTAATTATCTGTGTGGTTGGATTTATGCCTGTCATTTTTTTGTTTGTTTTATGTTTCATGTTATTTTTATTTGTCTGTTCCAACTTTGCTGCCTTCTTTTGCATTAAACAAATATCTTTCAGTGGACCATTTTAATTCTTTTGTGTATATTTGAGCTATTCTTTTTTTTTTTTTTTTTTTCGATATGGTGTTACTCTGTTTCCTGGGCTAGAGTGCGATGATAGTATCAACATAGCTCACAGCCACCTCAAACTCCTGACCTCCAGTAATCTCCCCCAACTCTGGCCTCCCAGAGTGTTGGGATTACAGGCACGAGCCACTGTGCCCCACTGCCTGGCCTATTTTTAACAGGCTGGCTGTTCTTTGAGTTGTTTTCTTACTGATTGCCATAGGGGTTACAGTATGCATCTTTAATTTATCACGATCTACTTCAGAATAATACTAATTCTGGTAAAAACATAGCAAACTTTCTCTGATATACTTCCCTTTTGCTCTCCTCCTATAATGAAGAGACAAATTGAGATGGATGATGTTTATTCGCATAAATGGCAACAGGGAAGTGAAGAGATAGTAAGCATCAGATCACACAGGACCATGTATACCATGCTAAGTCAAATGGAAGAGGAGATTCATAGGGTACTAAATTATTTTAAATTGTAGAGAAATAATGGTCACATTTGCATTTCAGTTAGACCACTCAAATAGCCATGAGGAGGATCAATTTCAAGGAGGCAAGACTGGGCCAATCAGAACTCTCTCGGTGATCTTCTGAGTTTTTCTTGATTTCCCAATGCAGTTTCTGTGAATCCTGAAGTGGAGTCAGGACTCTGACCCTTAAGCCCTTAAATTCTATCTTTAGCTTATAAAGCTCCAAGGTATGAGCTCCTACTGCTGGGGACTCACTGTGTACAAATCAATGTTCAATTATTCAGAGGTCATCTACGGAGTTGCATATGAGACCCAGGATATCCCTGTCTCATTCCCTCTTCTTGCCTTAATCTCATTTATTGGCTGATTAGTTCCTTCATACTTTGAAGAAGGGAAAAAACTAGGGTGAGCATGCTTTCTTCTTTTCATACTTTGAGTAAATAATGGAGGGTAAAAGTCTGAGAGTTCAAATGAAGTGTGTGGCTATCAGTGTATTTTACTAACCCTTGGTCTAGTTTCTGGAATAGATTATAAATATCTCCTCTTTTCAATGTTCGTTAACTTTCTTATTACCAGTCACTCCCAAAATTATTAATTATTTTAATTAATAAGGTGCTTTATGTACTTTTCCTTTCTTTTAATAGGTTTACTTTAGTTGAGAATATTTGAGGCTCCTCAGAATCCCCACCTTAGCAGTAATTTTAAATAAAATTTACACAGGCAGGGAATAGTAAATAGTTGATAGTAACATTATCCGAAAGTGCCAGTTGAACTGATATATCTTGGAGGTAGAAGTAAATAGCCAAGATATCCTCTCTTTGAATGAATGATTTGGACAACTTACCCATCAAACTTGGAAATGACAAAACTAGAAGCAATATGAATACACTGAATGACCGTCTAAGGATCCAAACAGATTAAGAAAGCACTATGGGTCAGGTGCAGTGGCTCATGCCTGTAATCCTAGCACTTGGGGAGGCCCAGGCAGGAGGATCACTTGAGCTCAGGAATTTGAGACCAGTCTGAGCAAGAGTGAGACCCTGTCTCTCCAAAAATAGAAAAATTAGCCGGGCATGGTGGCGTGTGCCTGTAGTCTCAGCTACTTGGGAGGCTGAGGCAGGATTTACTTGAGCCCAGGAGTTTGAGGTTGCTGTGAGCTATGATGACACCACTACACTCTAGCCAGGGTGACAGAGTGAGACTGTCTCAAAAAAAAAAAAAAAAAAGTGCTGTGATAGGTATGTTTGTGTCTCCCCACAAATTCATACGTTGATACCTAATCCCCAATGCAATAGTATTGAGAGATGGGGCCTTTGGGATGTAATTAAGTCTTCAGAGGTCTGCCCTTATAATCAGTGGAATTAGTGTCCTTATAAAAGATACCTGAGGGAGTTTGTTTGCCCCTTCACCAGGTGAGGACATATAGAAGGTGCTATCTAGGAAGCAGAATGCTCTTACCAGACACCGAAACTGCTGGTGTCTGAACTTCCTACCCTCCAGAGCTGTGAGCAAAAATAAGAGCGTTATATTTTTCTTTCTTTTAAGGCTAGCCAAGTGAAACAGTGGGAGTGAAGGAACAACAAAATCTGTAACTTGTTGTGATCAATTACTTGTAAACACCATAGCCCTTAGAACAGCCAAGAGAGTTGAAATTTAACAGATATAAACATCGTGCCAGTTAGGAATGAGTTTGGCTGCCCCTACCCCAGTAGAAAGCTAAGATTATGAGAGCTTGCCCGAATATGTGATATTCAGGAGGAGGAAGTGTGATAGTTCTCCACGCTCATCAGACAATGCCTGGAGGGCAGGGTCCCCGCTCTAGGAGGATTCACAGCTAAGTCATGCACTTAGGAGGTCATTAGGATGGTGAGAGGACTCAAAATCATGTCTACAAAAAATACTTACAGAAACAGATTTTCTCTGTGCTACAACAGAGGGCAAAAATAGGGCCGACTGATAGACACCACAGAGAGGCAGATTTTAGCTCAAATTGAGAAATTTTTCGTGTTAGAACACTCCAAAAATAAAATGAGCTGTTGGAGGAGATAGTCAAATTCCTAGATGAAAGTCGTACCCTTCCTGGTGCTGACAGCTCAAGAGAGCACAGCCCACAAGAACGGGACGTAGCCAGATGTGAAATGTTTCATGCAACCCCATTCACCTAGGCTGGCCACGTTCCAACTAAATTTGCAGCAGCCCCCATCCTGGAATGCTTTTTCAGTGTAAAATTTGGTTCACGCTTTCTCTTAAAAAATTAAAGTGTTAAAAGAGTAAAAAAAAAAAAAATGGCTGTAACTTATTGAGGATTTACAGTGTACTGGGTACTATTCTAAATGCTTTACACAAATTTACTGATTATATCTCAAAATGATCCTAATAATCCTATTATCCTCAGTTTAAAAGATAAGGAAACTGGGCATCACTTCTCTGCCTTTTGGCTAAGATCAAGTGAAGATAAGGAAACTGGGGCTGGGCACAGTGGCTCATCCCTGTAATCCCAGCACTTTGGGAGGCCAAGACCGGAGGATTGCTTGAGGTCAGGAGCTCGAGATGAGCCTAAGCAACAATTGAGACTCTGTCTCTACAAATAAAGAAAAGATAGGGGGGAAAAATAAAGATAAGGAAACTGAATTTATTTGCCCAAGGCCAGATAGCTAGAAAGTGGCAAATTTGAATCCATGGAGTCTGACTCCAATGCTTGAATTTTATCTATTTGTTCATTTATTTCTGTGAGATAAGGTCTCGCGCACAGACTGCAGTGCCACGGCATGATCGCAGCTCACTGCAACCTCCATCTCCCAGGCTCAAGTGATCCTCCTGCAATAAATATGGGAGTGCAGGCCGGGCATGGTGGCTCACACCTGTAATCCTAGCACTCTGGGAGGCCGAGGAGGGAGGATCGCTCAAGGTCAGGAGTTTAAGACTAGCCTGAGCAAGAGCGAGACCCCGTCTCTATTAAAAATAGAAAGAAATTAGCTGGACAACTAAAAATATATAGAAAAAATTAGCCGGGCATGGTGGCAATATGCCTGTAGTCCCAGCTATTTGGGAGGCTGAGGCAGGAGGATTCCTTGAGCCCAGGAGTTTGAGGTTGCTGTGAGCTGGCCTGATGCCACAACACTCTAGCCTAGGCCACAGAGCAAAACTCTGTCTCAAAAAATAAATAAATAAATAAATAAATAAATATGGGAGTGCAGATTATCTCTTTGAAGAATATACTGATTTCCTTTCTTTTGGATATATACCCAGCAGTGGGATTGAAAGATCATATGGTAGTTCTATTTTTAGTTTTTTAAGGATCCTCCATATTGTTTTACATAGTGGCTGTACTAATTTATACTCCTATCAACAGTGTACAGGCATTATGTTAAGTAAAATAAGCCAGGCACAGAAAGACAAATATCATACTCATATGTTCTCACTCATATGTGAGAGCTGAAAAAATTGATCTCATTGAGGTAGAGAGTTGACTGGTGGTTACTTGGGAAGGATGGTGAGGAGGGAGTGATGAAGATGGGTTGGTTAATGGGTACAAAAATACAGTTAGAAGGAATAAGATCTAGTGTTCTACCCCCATCTGAGAGATGTGGTGAGCACTGTGAAGGGAGGGGCATGCTTGAAATGTATTTGGGGAAGGGTATTAGGGGTCTCAATAGGGGGTAGGAAATCCTCTAAAACTGATTTATGTGAATAGCTGTACAACTTGGTAAATTTACTAATAACCATTTAATTGTACACTTAAAATGGAGTAAAGCATGATATGTAAATTATACTTCAATAAAAAAAAAGAAAGAAAGGAGTTTTCTGACTCTTAATTGTGTCAGAATAGTTGTGAATAAGTTAGTCAAAATGTTCCATTCATGTTCAAATATCTGAAAATATTGTAACATGAATAGAATATCTTAAATTTTATGAAGCATGTCACATACTTGTTTCCATGTAGTGTTTGTAATAAGGCAGGCACGGTTCATTGGCCCCATTTTGTAGATGGTGACTCAGAAGTCAAGTAAAGTCACTATTGCTGGTCAAGTGGCAAAACATGAACTGGAAAAGGGAAGCTGGTGCCCTTTCCATTGCATTATGTTTCCTTCATAAATGTCAAGGGCAGCTGAAGTTGGCATTCTTTTCAAACTCCAATCAAAGTGACTTTTCAGCAATTGGGGTTATTGTTTGAAATATTTCTAAGTTGTTTGTTTTGTATCTTTCCTTTATAAAAAAAAGGGAAATATGACATGTAACCATGGTTGAAGAAAACATGTACTTCGATCTGAAAAGACATCTACAAATACTCTGATCACTATTAAACTATACCAAATAAATTTTTAAGTTGTTTATTTTTAAGTTAGGTTGCTTTTATGGATATAAAAAGTCTGGCATTCTTGACACTTAATCTTTCTTTAAAATTTATTTTTGGAAGAATCAGAACTTCCCAATTTTGGTGTAGTAGTATTTTTTGATTCGTTATTATGTGCCAGGTGTGGTTACAGTATTATCTTTTTCAGCTGTCACAACAGCCCTGTGAGAAAAGTACTATTATTATCTGATTTTTTTTTGAGACAGAGTCTCACTGTGTTGCCCGGGCTATAGTGTCCTGGTGTCAGCCTAGTTCATAGCAACCTCAAACTCCTAGGCTCAAGCAATCCTCCTGCCTCAGCCTCCAATATTATCTGATTTTTATAGATGAGAAGATTGAAGCACAGAAAAATCAAGTGACTTGCCCAAGGATATACAGCTAGCAAGTAAGAAAACTGGGATTTGAATGTGGGCTGACTGGCTCTGGAGCCTGTGTTTTTTAATCACAGCATTATAATGCCCTGTCTTGGTACGGCACTGATGAGTGGTTTCAACCTTCCTTAGATCTTCAGATTTATTATTTGCAAAAAACAAAAAGAATAGCTAACTTATTTATTTTGCAGTACCCCTTGTTTGCATACGTTCCTTTATTTAATCTTTACAACAACCCTAGACAATGTTATAAACATCCTCATTCTACATATGGGAAAATTAGGACTTAGAGAGGCCAAGCAACTGCTAAAGGTGGCACAAAGACTGGGATTCACACCCAAGATTTTAATCACTATACTTTACTGCTTTTCCTGTGTAAGGGCTTAAAATTTGATGTATTAAATTCTGACTTTTTATTTTAGAGTCATAATGCCCACAGGTTTGCTTCCTAAGGCCTTTCATTTACAGTTCTTCCAAGAAGTGACCTTGTCTACTAATGGCTGCAAATGTTGGAGAACCATTGACACAGATAATAGCAGTCTTAACAATGAAACATTGTGCTATTAATATTATATTATTATTTTTTTGAGGAGTCACATGTGTAGCAAACAGGATGTAACCGGACATGTTAGGCAAGCTGTTGCTAACCCTGAAGACAACAAGGGATTAAATTCTCATTATTACTCACAGTTAGTCCCCAAATATCTGTGTATGTTCAGTTTCTCAGTTTCTTCAGTTTGGCAGGAAGTTTTAAAGAACCAAACAGCATGCCCTTCCGCCCCTGGCATATTCATAAGCTATTTTGGGGTGAGTCATCGGAATTCTGTGGTTTGTATATCCTGAAGGGAGAGAGGAGACACTGTATGGGGTTAGCATTTTTTTTGAAGCAACTAGTTAGAAAAAAAAAATCCTTTGATAAAAGTTCAACATTAGGTATGACATGTCTGCGGAAGATCTTTCCACTGTTACGAGATTCGGCTCATATTCACATCTCTTGGAATATCACACAAATTTAATTCTTCAGCCTTTGCATATTCACGGCATGACCTAGTACATCCAGAAGCTCTGATCTGGTGTTTAGCTGAGGTAATTCACAGGGAATAAATGATTGGTTGAACACATCTTCTGTCCTTGAAGTCTAGGTTCCCTAATGTCAAAGCAATGCTCTAAGCTAGAGGTATGAAAAGACAGAGACCAAGCCAAACCTCTGAGGCCTGTTGGATAATATAAGTAATATTATAATTGTGGATTATGATTAAATCATTGTAACAGTAAAAAATAAGTGCATGAGAATTGACAAGGTTTTTTTCCTTGTAGCTACAAGGGAGTCTTAAGGGGAATTCCAGTAATTAAGATATATTTTTTTTCCTATCATATCAGGAATAAAAACTGATTATTAACGAAAACAGGAAGAAAATATAAGTTAGTTGAGTAGTTCATGCCAGATGCTGCACTAGAACTTAAAAAAAATCTCATAGAGACCATTTGGAAAATATTACTTTCAAAAGTTGAAGTGAATCTATGGCCCACAGCATCAGTGGTCCATGAAACAGGGTATAAGGAAAGGAAGTGGTGGTATTCGACACTCGTGTTCAATTACGGTTACCCATTCGATTATCACCAACTGATTGGTGATTATAGACAGACACAAGCATAGGGGACTATTACAAGTTGGTCTCCAAGTTGGGAGAGTCAAAATGGTGCCTTGTTTTCTAAAATATAGAGTGACTCCTGTTTGGTTCTTAAAATGATTTTAGATGGGACATGAATTTGGCATTAAACAGCATTAAAATACATAATGAGAGAGTGCTGTCTTTTTAATTGCCTGTCAATTTTCTGAGTCTGTCTAGTAATAAGTTTCAGTTTGGTGTTAGTGATATTTTAACTCTGCTCAAAGACAGCAATGGCATCTCTCTAGACCTTAATAAATACTTATTCATGGCACTTGTTTTTAGAGTTACATTTTATTTCTGGCAAGTGAAATTGGCTTTCCATATATGTGAAGTAGACATTAAAAATATATTCATATAAGATATTAGTTGAGTTAAAAATATAGGCTGGGTGCGTGCCTCACTCCTGTAATCCTAGCACTTTGGGAGGCAGAGGCATGAGGTTGCTTGAGCCCAGGAGTTCAAGACCAGCCTGGGCAACATAGTGAGACTCTGTCTCTACAGAAAATTAGAAAAAAATTAGCCAAGCATGGTGGTGTGTGTCTATAAGGCCTAACTACTCGGGAGGCTGAGGTGGGAGAACGGCTTGAGCTGAGGAGTTCGAGGTTACAATGAGCTATGATTGCACCACTGCATTTCAGCCAGGAAGACAGAGCAAGACTTCGCCTCAAAAAAAAAAAAAAAATTGACTAAACAATACATGTAGTGACCTGAATGGGCAATGGGGTACTGCCCTGAAGAGGTTGTACACCATATAAAATATCTTTGGTGTTTAAGAGGCAAGTGGTTTCATAAATAAAAACAAAAAACATAGTTTGCTTAAGACTTATCGCTTGCCCAGTGCAGTAGTCCTCAAAATGTGATTTATAGACCAGTGATTGATTGTGAACTCTTTGCCCATCTGAAAATAGATAAGTACAGAAATTACCAGTAATGATTTAGAAACTTTTATAGCTTACTGACATTGCCTTGATTTCCAATCACATAAAATATTTTCCTAGTAAATTATTATTAATTTTTTTGTATTTTACAAAACCATTGGTTTGTGATAGGTTAGGGGAAAAACACCTAACAATTTGAGAAACGCTGATCTATAGCATATATTTAGAAGAACATAACTAAGAAAAGTGGCAGTCTGAGCAGTTATGAAAAAAGAATATTTGTTGGTGGAAAGTATGTGATCATTATTCCACCTAGAAGAATGGTAATAAAAAGACTAAAATAATAGTACATTTGTAAGGGCTGGGTCTATCCCACTTTTTTTTTTTTTGGTTGTATCCCAAGGATTCAGCACAGGTGCTGGGATATAGTAAGTACAAATATTTGTGGAGAGAATGAATGAGTAAATGTCAATGAATGGCTGGCAGGCAGGTCTAATGCAATCACCAGAGGGGATGCTCTATTAAAACGCAGTAATAATTCATCGTGCTTTTCCAAGCATCTCACAACACTCTCCAGCTCCCTTTGCTCTCCAGTTCCCTTTGTTTTGATCATATAAATACCAAGTCAACTTCCAAGCATGTACTAGTTAGGTTGTCAATGTTTCTTGATTCCAAGAAGGTGGTGCCTGAATTTCAAATAAATACTTTAAATCCAGGTTGTATATCACAACAGGAAGCATAGACTAGGTTATGTTTCAATGGGAAAAATCCCAATATCTCAGTGGCTTAATCCAACAATCATTTGTTCCTTTCTCACACACATGTCCAACAAAAGTTGACATGGGGCTTTGCTCATTGTAGTCACCTCAACCTGTGTTTCCATGATAACTGTAACAAAGGATGTGGCAAATAACACGCTACCTCTTAGAGCTTCTGCCTGGAAGTGACACATTTTACTTCTATTCACTTTTTTTTTTTCTGAAGCAATGAGTCAACATCTCATATCAACAGGGTAGGGAACTGCAATCCTACAACATACAAGGAAAGTGGAGAGCTAGGAGTATTTGGTGGGGAACACTAATAACCAGCATATACACCCACCTCTTGTGAATTAGAGTAACAGTAGTTATTCTACCTATGATTGATCCTCTGTGATTGTACCAACAGCACCGAGTTTCTGCACTGCCAGCTCTCTGGACTGAATCTTGAATATAGTGATCCCATCAACATAGTGCCATTTATACCCTTCAGCCTCAGCTGTCTGCTTGCCTACTTTAACAGCTCTGTTTTCTGTTCCTTTTGTAATATCCATAGTTACCTCTGCCACAGAATACCAACTCCTTTGGTTTGAATTCTCTCTCTATCCACCAAACTTGACATCTGAAGCTCTCTTCCCCTGAGAAGGAAGGTGATTGACCTTTGACCTTGGTCAGGGAGATTTCTTCTAGCGAAAATTTTAAAATAACTGTGAATATAAACTTTTTGTAAATATTCTTGTGTGAGACTATTAGGAGTCAGGTTCCAGGAAGCTGATCAATCCTGAGAACACTGAACCTATCAAATTTCTAGACTTTTAAACATGAGAAGGTCCTAGTGACCTACGGAGTCGTCATGCAATGAGAGCCCAACATTTCCTACCTATCTATTATCTGTCAATCAATCTATCATCTATCTATCTATTTTCCAACACACAACATACCTACGTATCTAAATTGGACCAGAAAGGATGCTTCTGAAGTATGAAAACTTTTACTCTGTAAAGGAATATAAAATATCTCCACCCTTTACAAATATTTTTACATAATTTGCTTATAAATTTACCAGGACAAAAAGATGATCTTTTCATAGACATTGTTAGTATTATTTGAACTTTCAATATTAGTGGAATCTGAATCTAAATGGGTGAAATCTGACAACACACTTGAGAAACACATGATTTTCAAAATTATAAATGAAAATCAAAATATCAATAACTGCCTCTGTCTACAAACAGAGTGCAGAGGGAGGTAGAGGTTTGAGACTTCTAAATGTGATTAGCATAAGCAATAAAATCAGATTACTGAGCTTCTCCAACGCCACTTCTAAGAAGCTTTACCCCTAGCTGTCTGTATTGAACACATTAACAGAATGATTTATAGATATTTGCAAGATTGTGTTGGTGGACACAGAAAAATCACCCAGCTGATGATGAGGAAGGAAGGAATCTTTTATTACTCCTAAATTAGCTGTTTCACATCTAGAGGTGTAGCTAATCATTTGTTAGGCTCTAATTTTGGTGGCTGGCTTTAGGTGATAACCCTCATAAAAAGCTAACAAGGAGATGCCTTTGATAAGGTGTTAAATCACTAAGTAAAGACACAACTAGTTGATTTATGACTTATTGATATACTTTAGACCGTGGAAGATAAACCTCCATTTCTGTTTTGTAAATAATTTCCCTGCTGTCCCTAAAAAAATTAAACTTGGATTACATTATGCAAAAAGAGCACATTTTCCTCTTGTTTCAGAGATTCTAGTTGAATGGCTAAACTCAAATCCTAATTCCAACTTTTAGAGTCTACTTACATTCCTTAAAATAGGGTCTGTGTCTTTAGATTAATCAGCCTGGCATTGGCATAGTAGGTGCTCTGTAGTATTTTTTGGTTGTGTGCATCAATTTTGTGTTTAAAATGTAAGATTATATAAACAAAATGTTATAAAAATATTTTTAAAACTCCTTTTTAAAAAATGTACACGTTCTTCATGTTTCTGTTTCAAGACCTTTGTATTCGTCACTCCTTCTAGCTGGAACACCTTTCTCTGAGATACTCTTATGGCTTGTTTCTTTATGTCTTTCAAATGTCACCTCCTTGGAAAGACCTTAGTTGGTCACCTTTTCTATAATATCACCTCTTTCACTCTCTAGCCATACTGCTATTTTCTTCATAAAACTGGATTGCACTTAAACACATTCATTTGTCAGTCCATTTATTGTTTTTTTTCTCTAATAGAATGTAAACTCCATGGGATGGGTGGGGTAGTGGTATGAGAAGTACTTCATGTTGTTTATAGCATTTTCTCTAGTGCCTAGATTAATGCTTACCCACTGAGTTAATAACATTTTTAAGAATGAAGGAATGGATACATGAATGGATGAGGTTATTAATCTGTAAGACTGGAAAATTGCTATGGCTCTCAGGAGCATGATTTTTTTCTCTAAACTTAGTTAATAGTTAGTAAAATCAGAGCTTAAAATAATTTCCTGTGGTCTGTCTTGCTATAATAGTCATAGAATATAGCCTTCTCTTGTGAAAATGATTATTTAGTTCTTTTTTTCTCAATATGCTGAGATCTTTTTTTCTCAATATGCTCAATATCCATATTTGAGCTAACATGGATTAAAAAGGATTCAATTTGAGGAAAATGAGGGTCTTAGAATAATGAAGTAAATTCTGACAGCAAATGTTTCCTGTCATCAGTTTGTAGCGTGAAAATGTTAGCCTCTTAAAGAACAAAAATGAGGACTTTGAGACATAGCTAATTGGTGACTGCCAAAAGTTCTCAAAGTAAAGCTCTAAAATTCAGAGTTTTTTTTTTTTTTTTTGTCCATAAATAGACTTTAGGAACTCATGACAAAAAGATATATTTCAAAAATAATGTGAAAGTTTGAAAATGAAATCTTTTTCCCAATACTAAAAGAACTTTTCTACCATGCTGAGAGCTTAGAATCTCAAAAGACTACATCTCTCCTCCTTCTTAGAAAATTTATTTTCTGTAAACAAATGGGCTCCTATACAGTCTTTCAGAATTCTAACTGCATGTTCACAGAAGCACTTTTAAACTGGGCAGGAGAGCATGGCAGACAGTTTTGAACCTGAGGTTGGGAGAAGCCCTAAATGTATGTTGCATATCATATCTCACAGTGTAACCACAAATCTATGGAAAGAAATGTGAAAAAAACAAAAAAAACTAAAAGCAGAGAAAACCCATGCTAGTCAATCTAGTGCCTAGGACTTTAGAAATCCTTACTTAGAATACATGCTTATTATCCAGTTCTGGTCCCTTGTTTCTTCTCTGAACCGCATAAATAGGGAGTTTAGAAATATTTGTGCCACTGTTTCCTTGGGAACAGATAAAAGTGATAGAAGTTATGAAGGATAAGCACACAAAAGCAATGTCATTTTGTGATAAAATACAATTTATAGCTGCATTCAGCTGAGAATTTCCTGCAATATACATAATTATGTTATAATTTAATTAGGCATACATAGCAAACAATTCCTATAAGCATCTGTGATTATTATTTATACTCTCAGGTCAAGTTCTTCATGGTAACTTCCCCCCAAGGTATGTGGAGGAGGGGGATCATGATGTGTGAAAGCGGGATTCCTACCGTGGGTCTGGGAGACACAGTATGTAGACGTGGGACAGTGACAAACTACTGGAATCAGGAGATGTGTCCTTACTATTAAACAATCATCAGACCCTGGGAAAGACAATTATTCTCTCTGGTCTTTATTTGTCTCAGTGTAGAGTGGGAATTTAACTCTGTGCCATTTAACCTGCTATGATACATGATTCACTTTGTGAGACAATAGCATTCTTATGTGTGTAGGTTATGCTGGTGAAAACATATTCCTGCCTACTTTCCCTTTATTTTATAACCAATTTTTTTCTTATTTTTAATTACAAATAGTATTCATGAATATAGGTGTGTTAACTTTTTATGGAATTAAAAATTTACATAAGTATTTTTTAACTTTAATGATTTAAAGCCATTCATATATTTATTTGGCAATCATCCATGAAATCCCTGCTAAACACTAGAGTGTACATTTATTAAAGAAACAGATATGATCCTTGTTATTGTAAATGTTGCAGTCCAGTCCTAGGTATATGCTAATTTTCATTAGGATTTTTTCCTTTAATCCTTCAGTGTTCAATAAAGTATGTTTATGATTTTCCTCAAATCTATTTTCTCATGATTGTTATTTTTACTGATTCATAATATAATTGGATTGAGGACATACAACATGGTCTGAATGATGCTTACTGAAATTTACTGAGTTTTTATATGGACTAATGTGTGATCAGTTTTCATAAATGTTCCATGTGTGCTTGAAAAGAATGTATATTCTCCAATCATTGGATATACAGGGTTTAATTTGTGCTCATTAGATAAATTATTAATTGTGATGTTCAAATATTCTTTATTCCTATGAGTATTTTGTTTTGCTTCATCATGTAGAAGGTATGTTAAAATTCCCACTGTTGATGGTGGATTTTATCAACTTTTCCTTGCAACTGTGTTTTTTTGCTTTATATAATATAAGGCCATGTTAATAGAAATATACAAGTTTATAATTTTTATATGATCCTGGTGAATTGAACTAGTCTAGATTATTGCAGCATTGGCTGACAGCATGACAACCTCATGTGAGATCCTGCACCAGAACGACTCAGGTAAGCTGCTTCCAGATTCCTCACACTTTGAAACCATGAGAAACAACTATGCTTGATTCAGCAGCTAAGATTTGGGATGATTTGTTACATGGCAAGTAGATAACTAACACAATCCCACTTTCTCTATTATTTTTTCTATTTTCTATTTCTGGAACTCTAATTGAACAATTTTTAGACTTTTTTAAATTCTATCCTTCACATCTGTTAGCCTATCACTTCCAACTCTATCTTTCTGTGAATTGCTAATTATAATTTATTCAGATTAAAAATTTAATTTATTCAGATCTTGCTCCTAGTTCATCAATTTTTTCTTTAGTTCATTATTATCTGCTATTTAAATCATCTAGTGAGCTTTTAATGTTGGCAATTATATATTTCATTCCTGGAAATTTCATTTCTTCTTCTCACATCCCTTTGCTCATTTTTGATAACTTCTTATTCCTCATATCTGGCTGACAATAATTTTTTTTGACCACTAAAGGGACTTAGGATGAGGGTGTCCCACGTTTTAGAAACCATTTTTGCTTCTTTTTGGCAAGATCCTGGAGGATTATCAACCTACAAGCACATTTAACTTGTTATATTGACTTCAGGGTTCCAGGACGTCTTCGATATAGAAATTAAACCTACTGGCCAACCTTCCTGATGAGAAGCTTAGGATTTCAAAATTCTTAGTGGAGAATTTTTCTTCACTGAGTAAATGCACGAGATAAACAGGTTACAAATAATATTTGTTCACACTGCAGTCAGGGTTAGGTGCATTCTGATAGCAGAGGAATGAGGGGAGAGTTGTTTCCACATCCTCTGTATCTCCAAGAATCCTGGGTCAGTCCTTTTTTATCCAGGCAGGAGAGGAAGGGCAGTTCTTGGAGTTGGTCTCTTCAGGTACAATTAAAGAAAGAGGCACGTCATGCTTATCAGTGAATAAACTCAATGTCATTAGGATATGTTTCTTTCCAAAGAAAAGATGATGTATTTATTTAAAGTAATGTCAATCAAAATCTTAATGGAAATTTTCTGGGAAATGTGCCCAAATAATTCTGAAGCTTATCTGGAAAAATAAGTAGAAATAATTTTCTCGTCTCTCCTCCCAGGGAGGTGGAGATCTGGGCTGGGTGAGGAGGCTGTAGATGGCAGGAAGGTAAAGGGGCAGGCTGGGGGCAGACGACTGGCCACCACTGGGTCTTGTGGTCTCTGAGCTTTCAAAGTGGTCCCAGGAAACTCCTGGACAATACTTTGGGCATTTTCCACTGAGATGGATGAGTGTAGTTCCATCATTCAACAAATGAGCAACAGGCATGAATACGGATGCGGCAGTGAACAAAGCAAAGTCCCACCCTTGAGGTACTTACGTTCTAGGTGTAGGCGGGAAGGAAGACAATACACTTGACTATCGTTGAATGATTCCTGAGTTTTATATGGGAAACCTGCAGACACCTACCAAGACCCTAATGAAGTAAACTAATGTTTTTTAAACGGTATGTCAGGAAGGGCCAATTGTTTTTTATTTCCAATTTGAGGCACACAGATATTTTTGGCCATACAAAATCTTTTGCTTAGATGATTTGATATCAAAGGTTTTTATACACATTCAATTTTTGCCCTTATCTCATTGTTGACTTTTAGTAAACAATTCATGATTGGCAGAGGTCCTTGGACCATACTTTAAGCAGCTCTAAAATAACCAATCAAGTGAATGTCTTGGGGATGGGCTATCGTGATATAGACAAGCTAGTTTTGGAATGGGAGTTAGCTCTGGGGGTCAATTTTCCTCATTCCATTGGCATTTTTAAAACTTTCAGTGTCCTTACTGGCTCCACGGCAGCAGCATGAGGGCCACCAAGAGTGACGAGTCAATCTAGCAGAGTAAAAAACCAGCCTAGTCAAGGCTCTGGACTGAACAGTCCTTGGTTCAAATCTTGGGCCTCTGCCTACTAGCTCTGTGCCCACAGATGCTCTGGGAAGACTTCATTCTATGGGAAACGAAGCCTATTGCAACAGAATATGGGTAATCTTCTAAAAGAAAGAAAGAGTTAAAAAGAGAGGATGGTCCCTTCTCAGTATAATAAAATATAGGGCATTTTAGTTTCTGAAGATCCAAAAATTAATTAGAAGTCTAAGTTCCCGTCTTAACTTTCAATTCGGTTTTCCTAATTCCCAAGTCTCTCAGGCTCTTAGGCATGCTCAGGGCCTTGGTCAAATTATGTCAGAAGAAATTGCTGTTCCCTTCAAAGAAAGTTTCAAATCTTTCTGAGGATTAGTTTTCCTATTTGTTAATAGATACAATAATTGTATACACCTTTTAGAGTTGTTGAGTATTAAATGAACTAATGCTTATAGAGCCCTTAGTAGGGGCCTGGAATATTCTAAGTGTTCAATCAATGTGAGCTATTAATCTTAGAAACTAAAATTGGCCAGGTACTTATTTGTGTGTATGGTTTACTTCTGTGTCCAGGGTTTCTAAATTCAGGACTCCTATGCACACGCTCAGAAAAGAGTTTCTTGATTCTGTTTCTTTTCTCATTCTCATAGAAAAAGAAGAGGCATGCTGGTATATGATTGTTTCTATGGGTTTGGTTAGCTTTTACATTTTGAATTAAATCCTGTGGACCCAACATTTCTCCTTTTTTAAAGACTTGCATTCAGTGACTTTAGTTAGAAAGATTATCCTAGCCTTGAGGAAGATAAAGAAATTTCATGTTCCCAAAGGGCAACCTAGAGCCAGTTGGGATGAGTGAGGGAGCAATGGCTTGATGAGCCAGTGGACCAGCTTCCGCAAGGAGACAGGGTACTCCCCCGTAAAACTGCAGTGCTTTGTGACCCCAAATAAGGTCATCTTTGACTCATTTCAGTCTCTGTCCCTAGGCAGACGCAAGCCTAAGTCCATGCCCATTTATCCTTTGATTTGGAGATAGTCTCTGGCTGTCAGACATAACTATGTCTGAAATTAAGATTGAGGTCTGTGAGTCTTTGGTGAACAAAATGGAAATAAATGCTGAAAATTCCCCTACCTAACTTGAAAGGGTACCCTGGAGTGAGAGATTGTTTTTCTCAGCTAAGGTTTATCTTTTCAGGTGTTTTGTAGAAGCCCAAAGACTCAGTCAGTGGGTATTAGTCATCTTACTGTGGTAAGATTAGAAATTCCTAAAACATGATATAGAAGTCCACAGTTTGAGGCAGGAAAATGAAGGGAAGCAGCCTCCACGGCTCTTATCGCCCACCTCCCATCTCCCCGTAACCTTTCCTGACTTTGGTATCAAGGTGATACTGGCTTTGTAGAATGAGTTAAAGAAGTTCCCTTCTTTTCAACGTGATGTGACAGTTTCAGCAGAATGAGTGCCAGTTCTTTGTAGGTCTGGTAGAATTCAGCTGTGAATCTGTCTGGGCTGGGGCTTTTTTTTCTTCTGTTTTGTTTTTGGTTGGGAGATTTTTTTTACTGCTTTAATCTCACTACTTGTTATTGGTCTGTTCAGGATTTATATTTCTTCCTGATTCAGGCTTCGGAGGTTGTGTGTTTCCAAGAATTTATCCATTTCCTGTAGGTTTTCTTTCTGGTTTGTGTGGGTAGAGGTTTTCATAGTAGTCACAGATGATACTTTGTATTTCTGTGGTATCAGTTGTAATGTCTCCTTTTTATTACTGATTTAACTTATTTGAGCCCTTTCTCTTCTATATTTGGTTAATCTAGCTAGTGGTCTATTGATTTTGTTTGTCTTTTCAAAGAGTCAACTTTTTTTTTTTTCATTGATTGATCCTTTGTAATTTTTTTTTTTTGGTCTCAATTTCATTTAGTTCTTCTCTGAGTTTTGTTATTTCTTTCCTTTGGCTAGCTTTGGGTTTGGTTTGTTCTTCTTTTTCTATTTCCTTGAGGTGTGACATTAGGTTGTTAATTTGTGATCTTTCCGTCTTCATGATTTAAGCAATTAAGGCTATGCATTTTCCCCTTAGCACTGCTTTTGCTATATTCCATAGATTGTGGAAGCTTGTGTTGCCTTTGCCATTCATTTAAAAAAATGTTTTGATTTCTGTCTTGATTTCATCAATAACCCAAGAATCATTCAGCAGCAGGTTGTTGAATTTCCGTGTATTTGTGTAGTTTTGAGAGCTCCTCTTGGAATTGATGTCTGATTTTATTCTATTGTGGTCTGAGAAGAAATATGGTATGATTTCAATTTTTCTAAATTTGCTGAGACTTGTTCTGTGGCCTCACATATTATCTAGCTTGGATGATGTCCTATGTGCTGATGAGAAGAATGTATATTCTGCAGTTTTGGGGTAGAATGTTATGTAAATGTCTGTTAGGTCTATTTGTTCTAGAATCCCATCTGAGTACAGGGTTTCTTTGTTGACCTTCTGCCTCGATGATCTGTCCAGTTCTGTCAGTGGAGTGTTGAAGTCCCCAGTTATTACAATGTTGCTGTTTACTTCTTTGCTTAGGTTTAGTAGAATTTGCTTTATGAATCTAGTAGCTCCTGTGTTAGGTACATTTATACTTAGGATAATTATATCTTCCTGTTGAATTGATCCCTTTATCATTATATAATGACTATGTCTTCATTTACCATTGTTTACTTAAAGTCTATTTTGTCTGATATGAGAATAGCTACCCCTGCTCGCTTTTGGTTTCCATTCATGTGGAATATTTTTTTTTTCTACCTCTTTACCCTGAGTGTGTGAGAACGTTTGCAAATTGAATGTGAGACAGCATATATTTGAGTTGCGTTTTTTAATCCATTCAGCCAGTTTACATCTTTTAAGGGGGGGGCATTAAGACCATTCACATTCAATGTTAGTATTGATATTGATATGTGAGATACTGTTCTGTGCATTGTTTTGATTGTCATCTAGTTGCTTTGTTCTCTCCATTGTGTTACTGTTTTATAAGAGCTGTGAGTTTTAACTATTGTGTGTTTTTACACTGCTGGTCATAACCTAATTTTCTTTCTTAAATTTTCAACAAGTACCAATAGAGTCACTTGTTTTCAATCTTTCTCTCCTTTCCTTCTTCCTCCTCCTCTTCCTTTCTTCTTTTTTCCCCCTCTTCTTTTCCATTTCCTGACTCTCAAAAGCCACGGCAAATACTTTCTAATTCAGTTGAATGCACAAGACCATAATCAGGAAATTGATTTTTGTTTGTAAAAATGGTGGACTTAGATATTGTTGAAAAAGGGAGAAAATGGAAGAGGAGAGACAGAAGAGGGAGAGATGGGGGAAAGAACTGGAAAAGAGAAAGGGACTAGAGGGAAGGCATGGGGTTAGGAGGAAAGGGGCCTCTGAGCCTGTGGAGACCAATGGTGGAAAGAGAAGTCCGAGTTTAAAAGACTAACTGGGGACATACCCTGCTAATTGTGCTTTTTCACTTACTTATGCCATAACTAATAGAAAACAAGGGTTTTTCAGCTGCTGTTTCAGAAAAAAGCAATTGCTGCAATCTACCTATTTGATTTTTTTTGGATATTTAGATGTTAAAAATAGGCCAGAGCACAGTTCTGTGCATTTGAAATTGCTGTGTAGCTCCTCATAGACGATGCTAAGCAGGCCCAGGTGTTCTCTTCCTGGCAACTGGTCAGTTTGGGTTAGGCCAATGTTTCCATCACCCATTCAAAGTGTCCTTGGCCTGCTTTCCTGAAAAGAGTAATATAAATTCTAATTAAAAAATGAAACCGAGTAGTTACTAAATACTCTTTCCTCTACAGAACTCCATTTCATTTACAGATGCTGGATGTTCCTTTTTAACTACTAAATCTCACTAAGCTCAGGCTGCGAAGAATCTTGACAAATATGACAATTTAGTTCCTAAAGTGATGTAGTACTTTTTTTCCCCCTTGATTATTTTTACTTTGAGGACATCTAGTGGCAGTTTATTGTCTGTGTTCTTCAAAGGCAAACTAAAAAAAAAAAAACCTTCAAGATGTAGTAGCATGGGGGAACCTATTTTTTTTCAACACCTTCACACTTACAGCTAGGACTTGTCTTCAGCCTGAAGAGGAAACTGCTATGGCCCCAGGTGATAAACAGATATCACCTGGTGATATCTGCTCCCGCAGTTAATTCTCCCTCTCACCTTACACTGTTATCAGACAAAATTCCCCTGGCCTGTTTCACAAGTGGTTTTTAATGAGCCCATTGTTTATTGACACAAAAAGATCTCTTTTAAAGACTGCAGAATGGCCACAATCTGGCCAATTCATTAACTAATTAGCAGATATTTACAGTCTGCTTCCGGCAGACATTTTGAGGGGAAAGATAAGACAGAGATCTAGGTGAAAGGGAATTTTTGACCCCTTTATTCTGTTTGGGCTTGAATTTTATTGGGTAGCATCTTGATTAATGGAAAGGGGGCAGGTCTTTTTCAAATCCTGGCAGTGAAGGACTTCTTTCGAGGTGTGTCCTTAGAGTCAAGGACCTAATAATCTCTCCGAGTTTCTTTTTCCTCATCTGTGAAGTGGAGGTGATTGTAGTTAGTTCATAAGGTGGGTATGGTGATGACATGAAACCTGGAGATGATTTCATATAGTGCCTAGTATCTGGAAGATACTGAGTAATTGTTAAAGTCCCTTGTGTACTCCCTCGCTTCACTCCATGCCTTGGACATGGCCCTTGCTGTAGTTGTCTGGATGGAAGTGTTCACCTCACTGCCTCACCTGCCACCCTGCAAAAATGGCATTCTGATCCATCCCCACCTGAGTCACAGGAGCTAAACATATCTCACAGCTTTGCGATTCAGATTTACTGACTTGCCCTGGGTTTTTCTTACAAACCTGTTCTGTAAAGTCAAGGAAAATCACACAGAATGAAAACCGTGTAGGCAGAGTTTCTGATAGTTATGATATGCGGAATCAAAACTGGTGGTTTTAGTAATAAATTCCATGATAGTCATGGGTTCAAGAAGTGACATGGTCAGCTTGATGCCATGGAAACTGTTGATATCTATTTTTTGTTTTTTCATTTGGCATAAATTTAGAGAAGATGGGTTCTAAGATCCTCACTGCATATAACACAAAGTGCAAACATTTTGATATGGCCTCAGGGAGCCACATAATCTAGTATCTACCTACCACCCCAGCTTCATCTTGAGCCACGCTTGCCTTTCTCATTATATTCCTACCCATTCATTTTTTTAAATCTTTTTTTGAACCGACTGAGCTCTTTTTTGCCTTGTGACATTAGCTCATGAGTTTTCTTCTTTTAGGACCCCTTGTTCTCCTGCTTGGCATGTGGCTAACTCCTTCCTCCTCATTCTTTAGAATCAGCATAAACGTTGCTTCCTCAGAGAGATCATTCCTAACCCTAATCTAAATTTGGTCTCTTTCCTTATTCTCTCTCCTTATACTTCTCCTTCCTAGCACCTATCATAATTTCTAACTATGTGTTTATATTTTCATTTGCTTGCTTATTGTCTGTGAACCCACTAGAAATGTGAACTCAGTGAGAACAGGGGCGTGCCTGCTTTCTTTCCTGTGCCTAGCAAGGTGCCTGGTTCATGCAGGCATTCAACACTGGATGGTTGAAGCCCAACTCTTCTAATAAAAAAAGTCTATGGCTCCATGACTCCTTTCCACACACTACCATGCCCCACATTTCCCTTGACAAAACCTTTGTTTTAATCAGCAGCCCTATGGGGAATCCCCTTTGCTGCCTCAGAGATTATTTTTGGTTACTACTAATTTCAAATGAGCGACAATTGGTTTATAAGAAAGATTCTTTATAATAATCTTTATCTTTCTACCATTTAAAATTCTTTTTTCTTCTTAAAATAGACAATTCTATTTATGCTTTTTACATATCTTTTGTGCAAACTTATAACAGCACAATCCCATTGGGACAAATTCCTATCACAACAGATATCCTTGTGTAATGAGGAGATTTTTCAAGCTCTCAGTTTGTGGGCTGAGAACTAATCCAAAAATCCAAGTCTATTCTTTAGATTCTTGTCAGTAAACAATGCACAGTTCCATAGGCCTCACTTTCTCTATGTGACTAAACCTTACCTACTAGTGAACTATTAAGAGAGGTATTAAGGATTGCTAAAATTTGGTATCCATAAACACCAATACATTAATAAAGTTTATCAAGGACTTGAATTTTTTGTTTTTTTAGCATATCTGGCTGGCACAACGTCTTGACAATTGTAAAACTCCCAGGTAAGTGGAATTCCTGGAAGTATCTATTATTCGTTGTCATAGTGTAATTTTGAAACTGGTTTTGTGTTTTATTTCCTATTAATATGTCTTTTGTAAAATTAGAAATTGCTATCCATCGATATTGATTCTTTTTTATTTCACTTGTGAATTGTTTGGTTAACCTTACCATATGAAAAGAGGTATATTTAGATCACTAACATTTTCAGCTCATAATTTTTCAAAAACTAGACTTTCAGATTTGTACACATTATAATTAAAATATGAATCATTTTGTCTTGGTTTGGCTTCCCAGGAAGCAGAGCCTGAAACAAAGTCTGTCATGCAGGTAGTTTATTGCGGAAGTGATTTCAAGAGTGAGGGAATGGGGAGAGTGAGATAGGGAAGGAGGAAAATCCAATGTGAGACTGTGCTACTGAGGTTGCTGCCATGGTCATGGTGGCTTAGATCCCCTAGAAACTTCTTGAGAATCTTAAAGGTTCACGTTAGGCAACTCTCCAGGTGATTCTTCCATACCTCCACCTTCCTTACATTCTTAAATCAGACTGTATATGACCCTGTCTTATTTGAGGATTGACCCTATGGGCTTTAAGGCACTTCCAGGCTGCCCAGCAAGTGTCAGTGAAGGTTCTGAGGCAGAAAGCAAGAAGACGCATAGGGCTTTTGGTGGGATCCTTTCAGCATATGGTTGAGTTGGGTCTGAGTTCGTATGGAGCTATCCACCAGAGCTTGGCTGAAATCAGAGGTGGCCTGAGGACTTGTGCTGCAGGGCACCAGAGGCGGCTGGCTGCTAACTATCCATACCCCTGTTGATAGAGTAAGTGTATAAATGACTAATCTTATAAATCAGAGCACAGAATAATAATAATACATAATTCTATTATTGATGACTATTTTTATTCACTAGAAAGTAGGACTAGGTGGGTATATGAGCCTGGGAGTCTTTTGTTCTGCCTAAGATGAAGTTGCAGTGTGCAGAAGCATATTTTTTCTAAAAGTGAAACTAACTGAAATTCCCTTCCTATTGCTGCCCTCACCCCCTTAGTTTGTGCTTATATGATCTTACCCATCCACAGATATCACATTTCAAGGGAAGTCTTCCTATATCCTTCTAGTCAGAAGGAATTCATTCTTTTTGAACCCTCGTAGTCTCTTGTCGTACTTAATAGCTTTTATTAGACTCTACCTTTCAGATATTTGGCTATTTCATTCAACTCTCAATTTTGTGCTGATTTTACTTTTTTGGGTGTCTTCCTCCATTTAAAAACATTCCTAACTGCTTTACTCAGTAATCTTCTAATTCCCGCTCATCCTTTAAAGCTTAGCTTAGGCAACCCTCCAGGTGACTTCTCTTCTACCCCCTCATCTTCACTGCGCACCCGGATCACCCCGTGCAATGACTCTGCTGAAACATTTACTATGCTGAGCTGTCAATTTATTTCTCCCCACCAGAGGTGCTTCTCAAGGGATTATAGCCTGTTTTTCATCAGCACTCAGTACCATTGCCTTAACATAATACATGCTCAATAAAATTAATGAGTCTTATTTTCCCAACTAGACATCAAATTCCTTTAGGTTAGAGATTATGAGCAGGATTTTATTCAATCCTGTATTTCACCATCTATCATAATGTCTTAAATAACACATGCTTTAAAAATATTTATGCAATGCTAAGGGAAAACCCCTAAAATCTTCCCTTGCCTCTGTAAGAAAATGAGGTTATAAAAACATCTCTGACTCAGTTTTTGGCATCTGCTGATTGCATTTATATTTAAGAAACCCTAGAAATAAAAATATCAGTGACAAGTTGCTAGGTGTCTGCAGAGAGCATTTCTTTTGTAAATTTTAAATCAAAATAGTGATTCAAGCTGTTTCGACAGAAGTGAGAAATGAGAAAAATATGTAGATAATGCACTCAATGAGTCAAATTAGATTTAGAATGAGAAACCAATTTTGAAAGAAGTCATTGCCTATTTGAAATTCTCTTATCATGTATAGTGGTACCTACAAAACAAAGGTATCTTTTTTCTTTTTGTCTCACTCTGTTGTCCTGGATAGAGTGTGGTGGCATCATCACAGCTCACTGTAACCTCTAACTCCTAGGTTTAAGTGATTCTTTTGCCTCAGCCTCCCAAGTAGCTGGGACTACAGGTGCGTGTGTGCACTACACCCTGCTAATTTTTTTCTTTTTTCTTTTTTCTTTATTTTTGTAGAAATGGGTCTTGCTCTTGCTTAGGCTAGTCTTAAACTCCCGACTTCAAGGGATCCTCCCACCCTGGCCTCCTAGAGTGCTACGATTACAGGTGAGAGCCCTCATGCCCAGCCAAATCAAGGGTATTTTGATGTGTTTGGTTGACCTCAGAAAGTGACCTCAGATATTGTAAAAAGAAGATTTCAAATTGATTACATTACAATAACTTCTGTAAAGCTTATTATGTTTTCACATAATCCTTAATATTAATTTCCCTTTTCCTTTTGCTATATTTATAGCTCAGTTTTGGTGGGATCTAAAATGTTCTCACAATATAAAACTACATTTCTATTAGTGGAAAAAGTAATATACAGAGTTTCTTGGGGTCAAACACTAAATTCTTAGAGTGAAAATTATCATTCTCTTGAATTTTGACCCATTCTCTTTTTTTTCCCCCAAAATCTGAGTCTTTACTCTCATTTAAGTCTGGCCTCTTCTGTCCTTACAGGAAGAACAATTGTGAGTATCTGAGGATAGTGAAGATAAGGCTGAAGAAATGAGGTGAGGTGTTCTTAAGAAAAATTTAGACTTCTTTATGTTTTATTCAGGATTAATTCAAATTAACAACCTTTACAAAGTCAAATGTTTCTGGGGAGGATTAGGTGGTGTGTGTGTGTGTGAGTGCACACGTGTGCATGAGTGTGTTTGGTAGAATTATAACTGTTCTTTATATTAATGCCGACTTGCTCAAACACAAGCACACATATACATACATGCACATGCAGTTTTTATTACCTAGCTGAATTTAGTTGGTTTGAAAGAACAGCTATTTAGACAGGAGGTCTGGTTAGGGGAAAGGGAGGATAATTCTGAGGATGGAATACCCATGGGGAAGCCAAGCTTGAGGGGCCCATCATTCTGAGGGCCATTGAAAGCTTGAGGGTTCGTGGAAAATGGTAAATGTGGTGGTTAAGATGTGTTAGAATTGCAGCTTTTCCACTTACCAGCTATGTGACTTTGGGTAAGTTGTTCTATCTCCCTGGGCCAGTTTCTATTAGTTTTCTCATTTATACGATGTGACTAATAATAGGACTATCTCATAGGATTGTTGTGCTAATTAAATGCGATTAATACATATAAAATTCTTAAGACATAAGCATTCAATAAATATTAGTCTCTGTCCTCCTCCCCTTTCTCCTCCTCCTCTCTTGTCCTCTTTTTCTCCTCTTCCTTCATTTCCTCCTTGATCCCCAACATATCAGAAATATCAGAAAATGAAGTCAGATACATGAGATAATTCCTCTGAACTGTGGTCTTTTTGTCACACTTCTATCATCCTGTCACCATCCAGTCACTCCTGTCATCTATCACCCTGTCAATAATCCTCTGTCCTGACAAAGAGAAAGCAGCAGGAACCACAGAGTCCTCCACTCTGAGACTCCTGGCTCACATGACCACAAAGTCCTTGGTCACCTTAAGGACTGTATGTAGGTGCTGGAAATGATCCCTCTCACACTAGGGCTGAAAAGTGAGAGTGGTTGCCTCTGAGGCATCTGGGTCTCTGACTCCCCCATTCCGTCTTTAGATAAAGGAAGTAAACTTCTGGTCGTGAGCATCGCTGGGCCTGCTCCACTACAGAACATATGTGTGGAGAGAGAGAGGGGTGTCTTAAGTTCTCACTTGTTCCCAGAGCGACCATTGGTGCATCATTTGGTGACTGCCTCCCATTTCAGTCCATGTGTGTTTCTACTCCAGCCAAAATAGTTACAACCAAAACATGTTGAGCACTCACAGGTGCTTTTCTAAATACATTGGGTGTATTTTCTTTCATCCTCACAACTACCCTATTTAAGAGATATTATTATTGTCCCAGTTTAACAAATGTGAAAACCAAGCCACAGAGAATTGAAATAGCAGAATCAGCACCAGGCCCGTCTGGCTTCAGAGCCTCCCTGTGAACGACTGCATCTCTCAGATGCCCCTGCCATACTCATTTCCTCGAAGGCCTCTCATTCTGTGCTTAAAATCTATCGTAAGGCTGTTTATTCTGCAAGACGTGCCTTTTTCCCTTGATTCTTCACTTGGACATCCCTTATTATTCTTAAAAGTCTATTCAGTCAATAAACACCTATCACACCCTATTGTATTACACACTATTGTATTCGATTATTATTTCTCTCTTCCATCAGATGTAAAGTCTTGTTTCCTATCCCTAGTCCATCACACAGTGCCTGGCACAAAGTGGGTGCTCAATTAGGTCTGTGGAATCAAAGAATGAATTGTGTATTGTTTGGATTTCTTTCAGAATGTGAGTATGTAAACATATCCAACTGTATGGGGTTGTCATAAACTTTGAAGTTTACAATGAACTAAAATGCATCACAGCTTCTATTTTTGGAGAAGAGGCTAATAATTCCCCAGGTGGTAGCTTGCTTTTCTTAGGAAAAGAAGAAACCAGAAGTAGAGTTGTATGCTACTGACTTCTGTCAAGTTAGTGGTGTCATTTTTGATCGGTTGGCACTAGATGGCGCCAAGGAGCCTTGCAGTGAAGCTCAAAAACGCATGATAAACTACTGTCACCAACCCTCAGATTGTGCTCAAAATAATTTGAAAGTTTTTTTTTTTAATTTGCAAACTGGTGCATTATTTGAGCCAGTTATTTAGTTCTCCAATGCATTTTTTTCTCCATTGGTTATCTTATTCTTTTTGAAGTGGGAAGGTCTTATACTTTATTTCTTCCAGTTTCCCAATACTTAGAATTTTCAATATTTAGGTGAAGACTCTCATTTGATAGTTGAGACCCAAACCTCAGACCTTTCTGTGCCCCCTGCCCTCACCTCCCCCCACCCTGCCGCTTTTAAAAAGTGCGATGTGGTTGCAGACACCAAAGGTCTGGCATGCTGTGAACAAAAGCCCTGGACTAGCAGTGGGGAGTTTTCTTTTTCTTTTTCTCATTTTTAAAAGAATTTTTGTAGGTCAAAACAGTGAGTATCAACAACTACAACTGGTTCAACATAATAGTTCTGACTCTTTCTTTGACTTTCCTTGTGACCTTGGTAAATCACCTGTCCTCTTTGTGCCTCACTGTTTTCACCTGTTAAATGGTAGGAATAGGTTGTCAATTTGAAAGACCTATTTCAAAAATTTAAACTTTTCATAATTTTGGTTCCAGAATTATTCTGATCTGTGTTATTAACTGCTTCGTCATATTTTTGTCCAGCATTTTGCCTTTATTAGATGTTGGTTAATTATGGACTTTTATTAGATGTTTGTTAATTATGGACTACTGAAGACCTGACATGTTCCCTCTACATAGACTTAAGTTTATTGTTAATTTCCTGGCATAAGTTCTTTACAGGATACAGAGTTACTAAGTCAATTTAGTCGAATTAAAGGAATACGATAATAGAAATTTGTGTTTCATTATTGTGCCACTCTAGGTTTTTCCCTTTATAATTAGCTTAGTGAGGTAGCTAGTGTGGCCTCTAATTATTTCTGTGTAGTATGTGATGATCTCTTTGCAGAGAAGTATTTTACTCTGGCACTTTTAATCTTTCAGCATAAGACTATTACGTGGTTAAGTTGAAGTAAACCTTAACTTTTCATTTTTATCATTCACCCTGGGTGAGATGTTGAACTCAATCAGTTTTAATAGCTTTTCCAAATTTCAGTGTTCATAGCAATTAATAGATGGTTTTTATACTATTTCTATATGGTACTATACTTAACCAGTAAAAACCAACTGATGATTCTCCAATGGCTAACATTGTATTAATAGATGTTTGTAAATAAACATAATACCACCTGCTAGATCAATAATTCCCTCAGTAAGCCCCTTAACATGCAAATCCTAAGAAAACTCCCTAAGAAAGTTATCTGAGGATTAAATAGCTTAGGCAACATTGCATATTATATATGGAAGTTCATAATGAATAACATATTAAAGGCTTTGAGAAGGCCTGTAGTAATGTTTTTTGTTTAACTTTCATCTGCCATTTCTAAATTTCTATGACTTCCCACCCCACCCCATTACCCCATTATCGTGTGCAGAGTGTGAGATCCACAGAACATATCTTATACTCATTTTCTCTTACTCTTAAAATTTTCTTCAAGTCTGGCATCTATATTAACTTCCTATATTAGCCAGAGTCAGTATTTAACATCAGGACCAAGAAAGAGCACTCAGAATTTAACTACTCTTTGAATTTATTTACTTAGAACTAAGTAAAGGTTAAATTATGGTTGGAAATTATAATTTGAAATTGTATTTTCTTCCATTTTGAAGGACCTTTCCATGACCATAATTCTTTACTGGTTATCAGTGGACAGGGTAGACTTGTTTTCTGTACTGAACGTGATGCAGAAAGGTGCACAATTTTGAATCAAATGGTGACATACTTTACTCATGTTTTCCATTTCTCCGAGGCTAAAACTCTTCTCCTTATATCTATTGGAATGGGTCTTCATACCATCTAAGGTCTCTGCTTGAATTCAAACCCTAATTCCCTGCTGTGTGCCCTTTTGCAAGTTAACCTCTCTGTGCCTCATTTTCCTCATCTGTCCATTGGAGATAGTAGTATCTACCGTAAGAGGTTGTTGTGAGAATCAGGTAAGTAAATACACACAAAGCCCTTGAACGCTGACTGGAAAGCCTTCCACAATGTCACCTATTATGGCTAATGCTAATGTTGCTATGCTTAGGTGGTGACAGAGATGTGTTGCATCAACCTCTCCCCAACACCTTCATCAATAAAATGTAAAAATTTTCAGGAAATAAGTAAATATTAAGCTCTGTGTTGCCAAGGCAAGAATTTCCAGATCATATTTTGTTATTTGGTCAAAGGTCCATTTTGCCTTCTGTTCTATACTTTTAAAATTAGTCGATTACTTATTTGTTTATTTATCTCATATGTATTAATTGAGTAGCTATTGTTTTCTAAATGCTGTGCTAATTTTTGTAGATACAGTGTTGGACAAATTAGCCATGGTTTTTTTCTCCTTGTGGATCTCAGAGTTATAGAGGAAAGAGCATACTGGGTACTATGAGAGGGGAAGTGGTGAGAGCAGACAGGAGTTATTCACCTTGGAGTAGGGGATTATGGAACTTTCATGGAGAAGGAGACATCAAGGATGAGATCCTAAAGGTGAATCAGAGTTACCCATTTGGTGAGGGGACAGGAGAACAACTTGTGTGATGATGAGAGGGAGTAAGCCATGTTCAAAGAATTGAGAGAAGTTCTGTGTGGCTCCAAGATAGAAGGCAAGGTTGTGGAGCAGGTGTGTGATGAGAGATGAGGATAGTTGCACACTTATTTTTCACATTAATCAGTGCTTTTGTGAACTGTAAGGCAGAATGATAATGTGACCAGCTGTTATGATTCATAGTCAGGCAGTAGATTGTCATCAGAAAACCTGACGTATCATTTTCAAGGCAACAATTTTTTTTCCATTTTTTATTGTGGCAATCAAAATACACATATCATAAAATTTACCATTTTAATAATTTTAAGTGGTTCAGTGGTATTAAATACATTCATAGGGTTGTGTAACCATTACCACCATTTATCTTAATAACTCTTTTATCTTGTAAAACTGAAACTCTATCCATTAAACAATAACTCCCCATTCTCCCTTACTTCTGGCCCCTGGCAACCACCATTCTATTTTCTGTCTCTATGGTTTTGACTACTCTATGTACCTCATGTAAATAAAATCACACAGTATTTATCTTTTTTTGTGACTGGCTTGTTACATTAAGCATAATGTCCTCAAGGCTCATCTAAGTTGTAGCCTATGTCAGAATTTCCTTCCTTTTATTTTTTCCCCTTTTTTTATTTGTATAAATCTATGGGGTACACATGTAATTTTGTCACATGGATATATTGCGTAGTGGTGAAGTAGAGCTTTTAGTGTATCCATCACCCAAATAATGTACTTTATATCCATTAAATAATTTCTTCTCACTCATCCACCTCCCACCCTTCTACACTTGAAGTCTCCATTGTCTATGATTCCACATTCTACATCCATGTGTACATATTATTCAGCTCCAACTTATAAGTGAGAACATGCAGGGTATTTGTCTTTATGTATCTGAGTTGTTTCACTTAAAAGAATGACCTTCAGTTCTATCCATGTTGTTGCAAAAGACATGATTTCATTCTTTTTTATGGCCAAATAGTATTCCATTCTGTATATATACTCTTTTTCTTCATCCAATAATCCATTAATAGACACGTTGATTGATTCTATATCTTTGCTATTGCAAATAGTGCTATAATAAACATACAAGTACAGTTGTCTTTTTAATACAAGGATTTCTTTTCCTTTGGGTAGATGCCCAGTAGCGGGGTTGCTGGATCAAGAGAGTTCTATTTTTAGTTCTTTGAAAATTTCCATGCTGTTTTCCATACAAGTTGTACTAATTTACATTTCTCCCAATAGTATATAAGTGTTCCCTTTTCTCTACATCCTCACCAACATTTGTTATTCTTTTGTCTTTTTAATAATAGCCATTCTGACTGGTGTGAGATGATATCTCTTTGTGGTTTAAATTTACGTTTCTCTGATGATTAATGATGTTGAGCATTTTTTCATATGCTTGTTGACCATTTGTATGTCTTCTTTTAAAAAATGTCTATTTATGTCCTTTGCTTACTTTTAAATGTGATTATTTCTGGGATTTTTTATTGAGTTGTTTGAGTTCCTTATAAATTCTGGATTATGAGTCTTCTGTCAGATGAACAGTTTACAAATATTTTCTCTCAGTTTGAAGATTTTCTGTTCACTCATCGATTATTTCTTTTGCTGTGCGGAAGCTTTCTGGATTAATTAAGTCCCATTTGTCTATTTTTGTTTTTGTTGCTTGGGCTTTTGAGGTCTTAGTCATAAATTCTTTGTTGAAACCAATATCCAGAGGAATTTTCCCTAGGTTTTCGCTAGTATTTTTGTGGTTTCAGGTCTTACATTTAAGTCTTTAATCCATCTTCAGTTGATTTTTGTATATGTTGAGAGATGGGGATTCATTTTCATTCTTCTACATATGGCAATCCAATTTTCCCAGCATCATTTTTTCAAAAGGGTGTCCATGCCCCAGTGTGTGTTCTTATTGACTTTGTCAAAGACCAGTGGCTGTTGATATGTGGCTTTATTACTGTGTTCTCTATTCTGTCCCATGGACCTATGTGTCTATTTTTATACCAGTATCTAAAAGTGAGATACATAAAAGGCTAAATGCATATTTACTTTTACTAGATGTCTTAGTCAGTTTGGGCTGCTATAACAAAATGCCATTGACAGGTAGCTTATAAACAGCAACATCTAAGAACAAGGAAGTGAGCCCTGACCAGACACCAAATCTGGCAATGCCTTAATCTTGGACTTAGCCTCCAGAATGATGAGAAATAAATTTTTGCTGCAGTGAGGCACAACAATTGTACCAGTGCACTCAAGCCTGGGTGACAGAACAAGACACTGTCTCTAATAATAACAATAACAACTTCTGTCTAGTCTTTGCTCATGGTATATTTTGCCATACAAAAGGTTTTTTAAAATTTTATTTTATTGAATTTATCAATCTTCCTTTTTATTTTTTCTAGATTTGGAGGTTTTCTACTCTTTGCTTATAAGGAAACCACTCATATTTTCTTACAGAACTTATACAATTTCATTTTTTAATATTTAGGTCACTAATCCATTTGTAATTTGTCCAATGCATAATATGAATTATGGATCAGATTAAATCTTTTCCCAAGGTTCTATTCAATTTTCTGGACATTTTTTAAGGTCTGTATTTTCCTCACTAATTTGAGTTGCCACTTTCATCATGCACTAAATTTCCATATGTAATTGAATCTATTTCTACATTGTCCATTATATTCCATTAGTTTGCTTGCCTATTCAAAGGTCGTTCACACTTTTAATTATAGAGAATTTATAGAGATGTCACATTTTGTATCATCTCACCTGCAAAGGCAATGCCCCCCTTTGCTCTTCTCATCACTGTGAGTGGTATGAGTGTGTGAGTGGGAATTGTACCTGATAGGAAGAACACGGTGCCTGTTTTCTATTTGTATTTTCCTGATATGTGTATATTGAAGGTGCACAAGGTTTATTGGGGAGCACTGAGAGATAGATTTGGGAAGGTAGGCAAGAATTTTTTACAATGTTAAAGAATTAACATTTTGTCCTAAAATTAATGGGGGCTACTGAGGGATTTTAAACATGAGAGCATTTGTCATCATAAACATATTTTTTAGAATGATCGCTTTGCCAATATTGATGGAGATCAGAAAAATTTACCCCAAAATATGACTCTCTGGTATAAAGAGTATTTTGAATTAAAGGCCTTAGAAATCAACAGGCTTTGGAAGGGGCTTTCCCTCTATTTGCATAAACTGGACTGACCCATCAAAAGAACATTGGATTTTCCACCATATTGTGGAAAGAAAATCAAGAATGCAACCAGACCTGGCCCAGATCATTTTAAACATAGTATCTGTCTCTCAGGTTAATTCACAAGTCAATCTGTTTTCCCCATCCATTCATCCTCCTGAGCAACCGTTTATTGCCCCCAAACAGAATTACCTATATTTCTCATCTCCCCCTCCCCTTTAAAAGGAGGGTATAAAAGTTTCTGGATCCCATTGGGATATTGGGTAATCATTCTGTGATTCTCCCCATGTGATGGTAAATAAACCTCTACCGCTTATTAATCTGCCTTAATTGTGAGTCGATCTTTCAGCGAACTTTCAGGGGAAAGGGCAAGTTTTCCGTCATCCCCACAATGTATATTCCTGAGCTACAGAAACATTTAAAGGAAAGGAAGAGTAAGGAGGGACCTCAAAGAAGCCTCAAAACTAGCAATCAGATAGATATTAATGAGAATGGTAACATGGTGACATAGAAGTCAAAGGCTGGAAATTTGGGGAAAGGTTTGATTAAAAGCATGAGATGTCGCAGAGAGAGCAGATATGTAAAGAACTAGAATGTTCTGAAGGATTTATTAACAGAAGATGGCTGATTACACAGCACAATTCTGATGGTGTGGTGAGGTTGGAAGCCACGATGTAGTGGCTTGAATGGTGAATAGGATGTGAGAACCTGGAAACAGCAAATACTAACTACTCTTATTAAAAAATTTGGGTTGAAGATTAAGAGAGAGATAGGAGAAAATATAAAGCAGCATTGGCATACAGGAAGGATTTTCTCTCTTTTCTGCCCTCCCTTCCTTTTTTTTCCTTCCTTCCTTCCTTCCTCCCTCCCTTCCTTCCTTCCTTTCTTTTTCAGAGTGTCTCACTCTGTTGCCCAGGGTAGAATGCTGTGGCATCAGCCTAGCTCACAGCAACTTCAAACTCCTGGGCTCAAGTGATCCTTCTGCATCAGCCTCCTGAGTAGCTGGGACTACAGGCATGTGCCACCATGCCCGGCTAATTTTCTCTATATAGTTTTAGTTGTCTGGCTAATTTATTTCTATTTTTAGTAGAGACGGGGTCTCACTCTTGCTCAGGCTGGTCTCAAACTCTTGACCTCAAGCGATCCTCCCACCTCGGCCTTCCAGAGTGCTAGGATTATAGGCATGAGCCACCAAGCCCAGCCCATACTATGGGCCTTAATGCATGAAATGCTCTCTGCATTTATAAGCTTAGTACTGGCCCCTTCCATCGGGATACTTACTTATTCCTATGACTCATCTCGTATGACTCTTAGAGGAAGTCTTATTTCATGTCTCCTTCCCCTGACTCAGGCTGGGGACACAATTATCTTTTTTGGCTCCTGTGATCTCTTGCCCTGTATTCTAAGCAATGTGAAGGCAGCTATAGATCATTCTTGCTTGCGTTTCTGTCCTCAGTATTTAGTCCAGTGCCAAGCGGCATACTGCAGATGGCCAAACAGTGGCCACAGAAGCAGGGTGTGAATGAAGCCATGGTGGATGCTTCCTTGGCTTGCACTCTGCATGTGCAACACCATCCTAACGCTTCCAGATTAGAGAAGAGCTTCCAACTGAGGAGGAAAACTCAAGGCACATGCCACACTTCTGTACAATATCAAAGTCCTTCTGTTCCAGGCTTTCTGTTTAAATTTACTTTTTAGCTTTGAATTTTAATTTTTACAGTTTGAATGAGAGGAGGAGAGGGCAGATGGCGGTAATATTGTTAAGAGAAGCTGCCACCTGCCTTGATAGAATCATTTATAGAGACAAGACAGGCAACCTGAGACAAGCACATCTTTTCTCTCATGTTTAAGTGTGTTTTATATATTTTCATCTTTTTGTGTTAGAAGCTTTTTCAGAAGGGCAGACTCTTTCTCCTCTGCAGTAGTTGCAGTCAAGGTGAAGAGAAATTCAAAAACAATCAATAATAGCATATAAGCATGAATATGTCAGAAATGGCTTTCATTCATGACCCTGGGCATAGTCAGACATCCAATACATAGTATTGTCAGTCCTTCTGAAGAGAAATAAATTAAATTTTACCATATGCTTTTCCCTTTGCCTTGGACAAACTACAATAGGAATATATTTGAATATGTGTGTTTGTGTGTGTTTAAGTAGAGAGGGAGAGAGAGAGAAAGAGAGGGCCCTTTCTTACTTTTTCTAATAGGTAAATCTGGCTACCAAAACATAATTACAAATTATATGGTCAAGGTCTTTAGTAACTCCATGGATTTGAACCTCCTTGCCCCACCAACGTGCCATGTTTATAGGTACAACCGATAAAGATGAAGGATAGTCAGGAAAAAGGAAGAAAAACGTGATTAATGGTCATAAAGAGATATAGGTTTTCTTCATTAAAATGTTGAGCTGCCACTAGACTTTGTCAGGTATGTCAAGAATCCCATGTGAAATGGAGACCTGAAGTTGATGTGACTTTCAGATTCGCACTCCATTCACAGTTATTTATAGTCTGTAAAGGGTCAAGTGTCTATTGAAAGGCTACACACCAGTGCCTGTGCCTCTGCACATAAATCATAAATGGCATTTTTTTCCTTTTAAAAGACTAATAGATTATGGATCCCATAGTTGTGAGATAATGCTCTTCAAATGTGCAGTCCTAGAACCTTGACACAAAAGAAGGAAAAAAAAGAGAAACATCGAGAGGAAGTGGGAGGGGGTGAAGGGCGTGTCTTACATGAGATGAGAGTGTTGCCAGTACTGCCTCCTAAAATCTTGCATATCACTTGCATTGTCCCTCAAACCACAGTTTATGCTATAAATATTGGACTATTTTAAATAAACAGCCAAATTCAATGGAGGACCATTTTGAAATGGGACAAAGTAATATCAAGAGCCCTGTTGGATGTGACTGGGATAGCTGATGCCACCAATCTCAACTTCTGGGCTCAAAGTCTGAGATATTTAGCAGAAGAACCTAAAATAACATTCCATTTAATTCATTGTTAGAGAGAAGTCGTACAAAAACCGCTATGCGTATGTATATTCTGTAAGCTAAATCACACATTAGACATATAAGCATACTCTATTTATTAAAATGTTGCAGTGGCTTTAAATGAAGTAATATTTTCTTGATTACCAAATAAAGAACACATATAATTTTTTCCATAGTTTTTAAAAGTTGGGTTGAAAATATGGCTTAAGCAGAAGTAAAAATTAAAAATATAGCCACCTCTCCATCCAACACAAATTATGTATTTGGTTTTAGAAAATATGCTTTACTACTCTGAGCCTCAGCTGTTATGAGGATTGAAAAAGATAATTTTTTAAAGCACTTAGTAGAATGAAGGATATATAATAAGTGCTCAGTATAAAGAACTAATTTAAAAAAATAAAGCTACCTGAAAATCTTTAAATAAAAGAATAAAATTGCATATACCCTATTTTAAAAGAGAATTAATATTAGCTATAAACCTCATAAATCTTACCATGCCATCAGACAACTTCCAAAGAACAGATTTAGATGTAAAGTCAGGTTATTTAGAAACAAAACAAATTTGGTTATTTCCTAATGCACCCCCCCAAAAAAAACCACAATATAATTTCAAGAACATATTTGTTTCTCTATAATGTAATTCCTTTGTATGAACCCTTCAAGGGCTGCATTACAAACAAAAGAAATGCTATTTCAAAACAATTAAATGTTATAAAATTTGGAAAGAAATAATCATTTCTTGAGTGATCTTTTTAAAAGGAAAGAAAATTATTTAACTGATCTCTTGAGTGTATTTTAGCCTCATATTTGGACACTAATCAGCTCTTAATTATCTAAGAATCTATCAGATCTACTGACCCCCAAATCAGGCTTTCCTGGAATTCTGTTTGTTTTCATATTCCCTCTAGACTGGCGTCTCTACTTTAGTAACTGTTTTTCTTTCGTCATGGTTGAGGTTATATGAGAGATATGTTTTCACATTCCAGATGGTTGATTGTGTTTTGTAGTACAATTTTGTGGTGCATATTACTTATTAAAAATATGGCCTAGATTCTTTACTTTTAAATTTTCCACCTATATCTTATTAATTTAAAGAGTTTTAATAACCAAGTCAATGATGAGTCTATGTACTAACTGTTAGCATGACAGCATTGTCAGCACGAAGGATGTTATAAACCTCTTGCTGGTCCCATGAGACCACTTTTGAAAGCCGTCAGGCTAAACGCAGGAAACCGTTTTGTTTGCTATAGGAATTCCTGCAATCGCTGACTGTGCACTGGCAGCATAGTGTGTGCTGGCATCGGCCTTTTCTCCTGGGTACAATGTTTTGAGCATTGCTGCCATTTAAATTCTTGAAATAGAATGGATCTGTTCCAAGTGGCATGATTGGTACAGGCAGTACAAGTTTATTAGAGAGACTGGGGTTTGCCCTTGGTCCTGAAAGAACTATTACTTAAGTCTTAAACAATTTGTATTGTTGTATGAGAGCATGAGGTCTAAAGCATCCATTTTATGCTGATAGTGCTGCAATAACAAGATGCAGAATTCAGTAGCATGCATGCAGAATGCGTGATTTAAGCTCCCAGGTAAACGTAACACGATGCTGTTAGGAAAATAAAACAAAGCAAGTTATATATTTTTATAACTATGTTCATATTTAGCCAATTTAATATTGAGGATTTTATATGCCCTTGGTATATCTCTATTATATTAAAACTATCGTTTTGCCAATATTTATGAAAAATGTATATTGAGATGCTTACTTTTGGCACAAGATGGCACTTTAACTTCAGAGATCCAATGTAATCTCAATGAGCTTTCTCATTGCAAATGGGAAACATGTAGTAGTTCCTCCTCTGAAAGCAGAAACCAGAGCTAGAAACAGGCAAAGAAAAGCAGAGAATAGTTTTGCATTAAAAAAGGTGTTTGCATGGTATTAAAACGCAGCACTGCCAGCAGCCTACACAGCACTGGGTGGCCCCCTTCTCTTTTTCTGGTGTATCTTCCATAAAGCATTTAAAGGTAGAGTAGGGAGAAAAAAAAAGGTGTTTGCATTACGATGCAAGCAAGGGTGAGGAGGGCATGGGAGAAATTGCTGCAATAATCTTTTATTTAATAAGTTTGAAAATTATAGGTGAGTTAATGTAATTTTACATGTGAACAAAGAATACCTCCAGAAATATTTTTCATTTTAAAACTCATAATTCCTTATCAATACCATTTTCTTGAATCATGTTTAAGATACTGTGTTGTGAATTAAAAAATCCCAGCATTGTGTTTACATTATGTTACCTGATCAGTTACTGGTAGTCTTACTGCTGCTACTCCTATTGCTGCTGTTGCTTGTACGTGTGTGGATGCATTTACTTTTTACAAATAATGACAACTCTGGTCCCTAGCAGATTCCATTGGGAGTTGACTGTTCTCATTCACATGCATTGTAATGTTTCTGTATCAATGCACCCTATTACTGGATATCTCCATTGTCTACTGCTATTTTGGCATCCTCTAGAGAAGGAGCATTGAGTCGTGCTGAATTTAAGATGCATAAGCTTGTCAGAGTCACTCTCACTTTCACACTTAGCTGAAAGAATTGTTAGCTTATAGCATTCCTTGTTATTCATTTACTGAATGATTTGAGACATGGTATTTAAAGTCTTTGAGACAAATTTGTCCTATCCCTATGTTTGGTAATATCCACAATTTCTAAACCATTGTAAAGAAGGAAATGGTAGGGCAAGAAACGTTAAATAACTTACCATAATTGGAATTTTTATAAAATATATGCATATTTTACATCATTGTTATTAAGAAGCCTATAAAACAGAAGTGGGGTAGAGTCATAAATTAGAATTATTTAAGGGCATGTAATAATCACAACAGAACACCACCTTTTATTTATGTGATGCATAAATGTTTACTGAGCATTTTCATATATATGCTTTCTTTCTTTTAAACTATTAAATCTGTGATTTAATGAATGGAAATTTTATCCTGATTTCCTCATTTATAAATAGATTTAAAATTTCTGTCCTTTCTACCTCTAAGGTCCTTAA
Source organism: Lepilemur ruficaudatus (assembly GCA_963574885.1). Classification (NCBI taxonomy): domain Eukaryota; kingdom Metazoa; phylum Chordata; class Mammalia; order Primates; family Lepilemuridae; genus Lepilemur; species Lepilemur ruficaudatus. The sequence continues at coordinate 46,334 of CAUYRT010021849.1, forward strand.
TTGCAACAACTGAGTTCACTCTTGCTAATTTAAGCAGAAAGGGGTTTATGATATCAGATATCTCATAACTTTTGCAATGGCTAGGGAAGCTAGGCTTGGATGACACACTCAGAACAAAGACATCAGCAACAGTGCCCACCACAACACAGGACTGTGCTGGCAGCAGCTGCTGCTTACTGCTGATCACTATGGGATGGGCACATGGAGCTATCCCAGAAAAAGCAGACACATACCTTTGATACCCTGATTGCCAGAAGATGATTCACTCACACAGTCAAACAGTTCATCTTGCTCCTGTCCACATCCACATTTCAGGTTGGTAAAACTTAGATCATGTGACTGCATCCTAGTGGCAAGGTAATCTGGGAAATGTACCTTTTCTCTTTAGAAAAGTAGGTGCACAATGTGGGAACTATCACAATACATAAAGCAGATTTGAAAGGTTTGGTGCAGATGTGAACTTTATGTGACAAAAAAGGTTTTATTATTCTGTTGTTTCAGAAACAGAGCTCAGAAATTGGAACTCAGAAATTTTGAGGTTCAGTTCTTATGAAGAGCATCATATCAGCTCAGAAATTGCTAATATACTCAAAATTTTAATATTTTAATATTTAAATTATCTGTATTGTCAAGATCCTTGGAGAAATCTCACCACTATCAAAGCTTATTTTTATGTATCAGAAATACTCATTTTAAAATGTGAAACCTTAATTTCATTTTAGTAGAGTTATGATTATTATGTATCCCTAAGGCCAGAAGAATTTTGGGCACAAAGGCAAAATCAGTTTGCTCTAGCACCAGAATCCCTCACAAAAAAAAAAAAAAAAAGCAAAACTCTTGCCAAAATGTTGGCCTTGGTGTTTCAGAAGGAAGCTTTATTTTAAGGAAATAATCATATGACAGTAGAACTTATATAGAGAAAAAATAGCCTATAATCCCACACATTTCTCGTTCAGACACTCCCTAGAGCTACTTACCAATTTTGGTTGAATATATCCAAATCTTAAATTATTATACTTTTCTCTCACAGTTTCTCCTATACTGCTATACAAGGGTGGTCACTTATGTCTTCCCCTACCTTCTGGGCTTGTAAAGCCATGTGATTGCTTTGCATTACTTTACTCTGTCTCCCAGTGGTGGTTTCTGTGGACAGTATAAGAAACACCTTAGGAGTTAATTTTATAATATGGTCAACCATTACTGTTTCTTTAAAATTATATAACTGTATGGAATGTCTGTCAGCATCTTTTGTAGATACCTCTACCTCTAACTATCCCTTAAATAGCAGTTTTATCATTGGCAGAAAACCAATGCAACAAATTTATAGAAAAAGGAAATGTTCTGTTTCGTGGAGTTGCAGAGGAAGTAGAAGTGGTTCACAATAGATAGAGGAGCCTCACAGATTGGAACCAGGACCTCAGTGCTACCAGAAATCTTTTTTCCTGTCTTCACTTGTATGAATTTTGTATACAGTCTCTGTCAACATGGCAGAGACAATGATAATTGGCAGATCCAGCTTCCTATCAGTCAAGTAAGTAGTTCTAGAGGGAAAAGGGTATCTTATTCCTGGCAAACATATTGCCAGTCTCAGAGAACAATGGAACTGAATATATTTGGGTTACTTGCCAGTGAATTAATAACAATTACCAGTAGTCTAGGGCATTAGAATTTCTGGATACATATACCAGATGACCATCCCTGGGGAAGATATTATTTTGACTGATGACCACACTAGGACCACAAGAAATGGAGGAAATCTTTTGAAAAGAAAGGGCTACTGTTCAGAGCACAAATGGGAAAAGACCACCACAAAGTTACCCAGTATTCTGCCTTACACTCTCCTCTTACTCTATGGACACTGGGGAGCCTGTCTTCTGCTTGTGTGCTTCAATTTCTCCAAGTTTCACCAGCCTGGAATAACAAATAATTTAATAGCAATGGCTCCAAACTTCTGTCTCTCAACTCAGCAAGTAGCTTAATTTTTTTTTCAAAGATTTTTGGGGAATTGTTTATAAAAGACGGAAAGAAGCAATGTGGATTATATAACAGTAGTAGAATATTCACTATATGAAAGAGAGCATCAGAAGTAAGAAGCATTAATTATACTACTGTTGCTGTTTCTTTCATGCCTAAATATTGATGAATTTAAGGTCAATTTGTGGGTAACCATTTTATCAATCCCTTTCACACAACCAAACATAAAGACTATGTCAGGTCTCCTTCTTTATGTTCCCAGAGCACTGTTTTAATTATTATATCCAAAGAAGATGGTAAAAACTTTAATTTCTTAGTACTTACTGTGATATCTAGCCCCCTGTCTTCGCCCCACCTATATTAGGCTGATCAAATGAAGCACTGCATAATATTAAGGCCCCAAACAATGTTTAAAAAAACTAGATACATCATTTTATTCCTCTCGCTTACCTGGAGTGATTAAGTGATTAAATACCTTAGATGCAATTATATTTCAAGCAGTACTTTTGACATGTTAACCAACTACTGGGTAGTGATGCTTTCATATATCCTATGTCAGAGATATATGTCTAAATAGGTTGTGTAGACTAGTAAAGATGGGCTGATAAGGTCTTGTATCTATTAAATGTGTACCAAAAGGATATTTGTAAACTCCCTCTGACACCCTAAAAATACTCCACACAATTTTGGAGGTGAAATCCAGAGGTTTTACCCCTCAAACTATCTGGGCTTGGTATCCTATAATGCAGAAATGGTGGGATGGTCAAAGAAAACTTTTTTGAATTAATCCTAAATGTTTAGATATTAGGATGACCATAAAACTTCATTTGTTAATATTCTAAAGGGCAGAGTCTGTGGGGCTTTCTGAGATGAATAGAAGTTATATCTATCTGTACAACAGTGTCTATATGGTTTAACTGTTACTGTTTGACCTGGAGATTATGGGACAATCTTGGATAACTCAAGGGCTAAAGCCTCTGGATTTCACCTCTGAAATTGTGAGGAGTATTTTTGGGGTGTGAGAGGGAGTTTACGAATTCCCTTTTGGTACACATTTAATAGATACAAGACCTTATCAGCCCATCCTTACTTGTTTACACAAGCCATTTAGACATATACCTCTGACATAGGATATTCCAAGGCATCAGTGTCCAGTGGTTGGTTAACACTTCAAAAATACTGCTTGGAGTATAATTGCATCTAAGGTATTTAATCACTTCTGTATAAAAGAAGAAACCCATACATGATGAACAGACAATAATTAATGTGGCACATCTTAAAGTTAAGCATTTTCCATGATCATTTCAATCTATGACAACCTGACATATAATCTTATAAGTAACATTTATAACACTCTAATTTCCTTTCCTGTGTTTCTTTATTGGCCATTAGTTTATAACACACATTTTAAAACCATTTTTATAAAGGTAGTATATGTATATATGTTTAGAAGGCAAATATGTATTCAAAGTTTCTATTGAAAAACAGTAGGCTTCTGTTAGAAACATAAGAACAAATTATTGTGCCACGTTCACCACTGAATTCTTATCACTTAGCATAATATTTAGCCCATGGTAGGATTTTAGTAAATATTTATTAAACAAATAAACCCATATATGTATTTCTTTATCAACAATAAAATCGGGAGCATGGTGAGTTCTTTGTGTTTCTTTGTATTCTTTGGATGGCTTGCTTTAGACGCATTCTTTGGAAGCTCCTCATAGACTCAGTGCCCAAGATTTTTATTGTGTGCTAACCACGTAGGCAGTTTTGGTATCATATACAAAAATTTCAGACTCTCAGAAGGAAACCAAGTGCCAGCATAAATGACATTATTTGTACAATTTATGCACAGTGATATACTCTAATCTATTTGAGAAAGTTTTATATCAGTGTAGGTAACCGTTTAACAGCTGGGTTCCCAGATGCAAACCAAGGGCCAAATTTGAAGCATATCTTTTCAACAAAAGCAGTCTCTGGCCTGATCTGTTAGCTCTTTTCTGCATATGGGTTCTTTCTCTTCTCCTGCTTGCAACCCTCTGCTATTTTTGAACCCTGCTATTTTTGAATATATAGGTTTGTCCTAAGTTATTACTTTCCTGATTACCACCATCAACTTTTTTTTTTGACATATTATGGGGGTACAAATGTTTAGGTTACATGTATTGCCTTTGCCCCATACGAGTCAGAGCTTCATACGTGTCCATCCTCCAGACAGTGCACACTGCACCCATTAGGTTTGTATATACCCATCCCCTTCTCTCCACTCCCGTCTGCCCCACACCCAATGAATGTTACTACCGTATATGCACTTAAGTGTTGGTTAACTCTTTCTTTATTCCTAAAAGATGGCTTTTGGGTACAGGCTTTTTTTTTTTTCTTCAGTGATGAAAATGCTCTGAAATTAATGATGATAACTGCCCAGCTTTTGGAATATACTAAATATGACTGAGTAGTCCACCCTAAAAGGTGAATTTTGAGGTATATTAATTATATGTTTAAAAAGGTGTTTAACAATCTGTTTTTCTTCAGACCTATTTGAAAGTTTCCTTGTTTCTTCAGGTGTTCGTTTTAACAATGCTTTTCTCATAACAATAGTATTATACTTTATTTCCCCTGATTCTAGGCTAAATAAAATTTCCTAGTCCAAAATGTTTCATGAAGAAGAATGTTCCTAAAACCATCACGGGAGTGGCATCTTAATTTGGATTCTTATTTTATACTTCACAAAGGAACTTATGTACATTATTTAACTTCATCCCCCAAAACAACAGTCCCTGTTCATTAGGCAAGTGGAGGATCAAAATACATAATAGTCTTATTTATTAATGCAACAGTTTATTCAAAGGATATGACTAAAAGTTTGTCATTTAAAGAAATCTTCGAAGTCTGATGACAGGACACTTCTCAAGCTCTGCAATGTGTGTGAATTGCTTTGAAAAAGATTAGCAATTTCTCAGACAGGTACAAAGAACAGGTTATCCAGGTTATTGAAAATGACACAATTCCCTCTATCATTGAACATTATTAATTATTGTATAATTAACTATCCCAAAACTTAGTAGTGACTTCGAATCATAACCATTTCATATTGCCTTGTATATTTTGTCAGCCAGGAAATTGGGAAGGGCTCAACTGGATTATACTTCTTCCCCATGTGGCATGGAAGAGGTAATTTGGTGCTATTCAGCTGACAGCTGAGCTCATCTAGAAGGTTCCTGTCATTATCGCTCCAATACCTGGTATCTTCATGAGGACAGAAAATACACAGGCCTCAGAACTTTCCGTCTAGATACTAAGCCATTTAACATGTTGACTCAAAGCTCCAAAAGACCAAAGCAGAGGCTGTCAGTCACCTTAAAGGTGGGGCCAAGAGTTCCACAGTGTTATTTTGATTGTACTCTACCATTCAGAGCAGTCAACAGCCAGCCTAGATTCTAAAGGAGAGCCACCAACTCTCAATGCAAGGAGAATTAAAAAAGTGTGTGATTACATTTACTTTATACTTTTAATTAGGACTTTCTCTGGGTGTGGTCTGAGATAAGAATACTCTGATTTAGTTTAGATATTTACATGCTCCAACTTTCACACATAATAAATAGGGATATATATAATCTTTAAGTCTGCCTTATTTAAGGAGTTTTGAATGCTTCAGCATCAATGAATATTGTTTAATTATTGATGTAACTGGTCTTTGATTATAAGATATTCTATGTATTATTAAAGTATTTCCTGGTATTGATTTGTTATATAATTTATTTAGTATTTATTGAACACTGACTATGTGCAAGGCCTCGAGAAATTAAGTTGAAGTTAGAAATTGAGAATGACTATAAGTTAGTTGCATAAATCATTATCTTTTCCTTCTTTATCTTACTCTATTTTTATTTTTGGAATAGAATGGGGCTTTAAAAAACTGTTTGACCTCCTTCAGAAAGTTTCCATGCCATTAGAGAGACCTAGACTTCATAGCCAGTACCTGAGACTGTGAAATGTGCACTTGCCCAGGGTGCCAAAAATATTGTCATGCAGTGTTTGTTGGCTTTTAAAAATAGACATTGTCATGTCCAAACAAGTGGAAAAAATAGCTACCCCTGCTGTACTTCCATATCCCTTCTCTGTTTGGTGTCCAGAAGCTCTCTGCCTGAGGTTGAAATGCTGAATGGTTCTCAGATATGTCTAAATGCATTTCTTGCTGTGAAGCAGGATGGAAACTGGATGCTTCTCATGGTCTGAATTTCCTTGCAATATTGTTAACTTTTCCAACTTTTTCTCCCAAAGGCCATGTTAGAAAGTAAACAAAGGAATGAAACACATCTTTTTGGCATGCCGCATATTGTAGATGTTAGTTTCAACTTCTTTCATTACTACTCTTAAAGAATCTATCACAATATAGTCTTTCTTGAAAAGTTTTTCTTGATGTTCCATTCAAGTTTTATTCACTTGAATTCTATTACAGTATTCTACTTCACGTTCCATGTACCACTCCTAATATTTTTATCTCCTCTGTGTTCCAAATTTTTGGAAGCCACTGAGTTATTATCTCATATTTCACATCAATTTTTAGCAGTTGGTTATCCGGAAAGCAGAGGTTCAGAGATGGGTTTTCCAAAGAACCTTACTGTACGTTTGAAAGATAGTTTCTGAGCTAAAAATATGGACACTTTCAAAAGATAATTCAAAAATCCCTTTACCACAGAATCATATATATATATATATATATGAGTATATATAGATACAATAAGATAGAAATGATAGACCAAGAGATTGTTAAAATCTTTAAATATGTATCAAATCTAACATCAGTTCAATACAATGATGAATAATTGATACTACAAAAGAAGACTGATGTTATTGAATGTCTGAAGACTCTATTGAAAATGTAGTTTCATTTTTATGATTCCTAGTCCAAAAAAAAGAGTATTTGCAACTAATTGTAAATCCTGAGTGTAAATATGATTTGCAATGTTGCTATACACAACTGCATTGACAAAATATTAAGCATATGAAGAGATAAGAAATGGGAAAAAAAGCACGTTTGAATGGGAAAAGTAGTATAGGGTGGAAGCAACATCACTTCTCTCTGAATTCACTCTCCCTGCTTTCCTGAGCTACCCACATTTACAACAGCCAAGTTTCAGGGAGTGTGGCAAAGCTCCAGTTCAATTTCAGACATGTGTCAACAAGAAGAAATATCTAATTAAGGAGATCAGTCATGAGTGTGACCTTATGGTTTTTGGAAAATATCAACTGCAGTTAATATTGTTTGAGGAACCCAATTTGATATGAAGCAAAAGGGACTAGAAACCAGGTACGGTTGCTCAGAGACAGAATCAGACAAAGCCAGTAGTATCCATCTGAATTCCAGAAATACAGAAAGTTAAAAAGTTTATAGATATTCAAAATACACAAGGCTAAGGATGCCCAATATTTATTAAATTATTTTTAAAATAATTTACATATACTTATTGTGCTAGGCACTGTGCTAACTAAGCAATAAGGATTACGTAAGAACAAAAATTGTTTCTCTCAGCCGGGCACGGTGGCTCATTACTGCAATCCTAGCATTCTGGGAGGCCAAGGTGGGAAGATCACTTGAGATCAGGAGATCGAGAACAGCTTGAGTGAGACCCATCTCTACAAAGAATGGAAAATTTAGCCAGGCATCATGGTGCACACCTGTAATCCCAGCCACTCTGGAGTCTTGAGGCCGGAGGATCCCTTGAGTCTAGGAGTTTGAGGTTGCAGTGAGCTACGGTGACGCCACTTCACTCTAGCCTGGGCAACAGAGTGAGACCCTGTCTCAAACAAAACAAAACACAATCCAACAAAACAAAACAAAACAACAAATGTCCATCTCCCATTTACTCTTATATTTTCATGGAAGACATAGACACTGAAAATATATATAGATAAATTACAACTTTAAAACATCATGTGAAACACAAATATAGTAAGCCATTTGAGACTACAAAGAGATTTTTTTTTTTTCACTTAGCAATGGAGTTGGTAAGGAAAGCTAAACCAGCAAATGGTGCTAATACTGTGAAATATACGGATCCACTGCCTTTCAGGTGACAATCTCAAGGTACAGAGTAGCAGACGCATGTTCTTAGGTCCCATTTGCAGAGCTCTTTTTGTGTCACTAACCAAGCCAGACTTCCTCTGTGCTGGAGAGTTGACTGCCTGATCACTGTATATCTCCACGACAGACTTAACACTGAAGCAAAAATTACATCACTCATTACATCACTGCAAAGAAAATTTGAATTTCTCACGGAAAATGTTTTTCCAAGGCATAACATATAATTGCAGTGGAGAGTGAGTCTCTTGAAGATTGTTATTCTTTCCTCTAAGCCACCTCCTACATCGTGCTTCATTTCTTTTTAATTTATTAGTAATACTCATTCCCAAGTCTATCTGTTTTTCTTATTTGCTTCTTTATCATTACCAAGGATAAACGGCTTAGTAACAATTCTTGCGCATTATAAAATGTTCAAATTTCATTGTTAAAAATATCATACAGACATTGTAGCCTTCTGTCAAGAGTTAATTTCTAAGACATTTTTAAGGTCAATACAACTGTTAATAGTCATCACAGCACTGTTAAATTAATCTAAGGTGCTAGCTGGAGTAGCATACCGCCTTTGCAAATGACCTCTACCTCTATTTAACTTGATAAGGTAATAGATTTCAGGGATTCTGTAATGTAACTAGCATATAGGTTAATGTCTTGAATAAAATGATGTCAAAATATATATATTCCTCCCTTAATATTTAAAGTTTAAAGGTCTCCATCATTACGAATTATGTCTCTAATCCTTCTCTTCAGTATGTATGATTAACATTTCCAAGTGAAATGGAAAGAGGAAATTGTCGTGGCTAACTTGCTTCATGTTAAGTTACCTTCCATTGTAGCATGTATAGTAAAATTTCAGTGTGCGCAATCATTTTCAGAAACAAGAACTACTTTATGTTTTTCATTCATTCTCTTTTCAGAGTTTTGCTTTGATTAATCCTAAGGTGCTTGAACATTGATTTCATAGCTGTCCTAAGTATCTTCTAAGTCACTGGGGCATAGAAATAAAATATACAATTTCAAGTAATTTTAAAGCACAAAATACTGATTTTAAAGATTCCAACACTTCTGTGACAAAATTGCTATTTATGTCAGATTCAGACATCTCTAAAACCCACAAATAGATTTCTAAGTTGTGGAAAACATCTGAAATGTATTTTTAGGCTCTCATTCTTGAGATATATTTGCTGTGGTTTAAATCTTTATTACTAAAATATGCATCCTGAAAAATGCAATTCTCATATTTAATAAGAATGGTTCCGCTTTAATTGTACAACTAAGGCTCCTATTTGATCCATTACCCACATGCTCCTGGAACCATGTGGCACATACTTCAGTTTGCTCAGCTTCATGAGCCCTGGCTCTTCTTTTCTCACTCTAACTTCATTAGCTAGGTGACTTTAGGCAAGTCTGTTAACCTCCCTGGACCCCAATTACTTCATGTGTATGAGGAAGCAGTCAGAATAGAAGTCATCTAAATTGTAATCCAATACTGATGCTGTATGATGAATGGTGGCCTTTCAGTTAATACTGAGACTCTTTCAGGACTCTGATCCCAAACAATTACTTTACTAAAGTTAATTTAATAAAATGAGCACAGCCTGACTGCATGTTGGCCTTGGCTGTATTATTTTAAGCATGGTTTCATAATATCTCAGTAAGTTATAAATTAGAGAACTTAGTAAACTGCATTAGCTCATTAAGTAAGGTAATATTTCAATATTGTGAATATAGAAAATGTATATTTCTCCAATCTAAATAATTGGCATACTCGTATGAAACTAATTTATTCACGTGAGTTGTGGGAGATCTGAGGGAGCCCGTTTATTCACTCTCTTCTACTCCAGAGGTTCAACAATTGAGAAACACATTAAAGATCTAAGTGTCAATTAACCCATTGACTGCCACACTAGAAGAAAAAAAATTTTTCCTTGGAGCCATAGTGTTTTATTATGAAAATAGAATAAAAACTTTGAAAACAAAATGATCCTTTCTAATTTAATGAAAAATTTGTTATTTTTTACTGTTTTCTGTGCATGAGTTATATGCAACTTGAAAAAGCATTTCCCTGGCTCCCAAGGTGAAGAGACCTGTGAGTTACCTATGCTTCATGAGGCTTAGGGCTCAAAACTAGCATGAGTTAAATACAACTCACATGGCAGTTAATGTGTTAAAATATCCTAAGCTCTTCATTGCCCATAAAGCTGTATTTAAGAACTTGCTTGGGCCCAAAGCTGAAGCCTCATGCATTCTTCTCTAAAATTTCAAAATTAGAACTTGCCAATAAGGGAAAGTTGTGTTCTTAAAAGCTTAACTAGCCAAACATAGGGAGAATAATAACCCGTAATGATCTGTCCTATATTGTAAAAGAGACTTTTCCCAGTGAGGGTATAGAGTGAGGCAAAAGTGGGGTGAGGGAAGGGGAGAGAGAGAGAGACAGAGAGAGGAGGAGACAGAGGTACGAGGGAAGAGAGAGAGAGAGAGAAAGAGAGAGAGAGAGAGAGAGAGAGAGAGAGAGAGAGAGAGAGAGAGAGAGAAAAGACACTCTGTCAGACAGAGAAATAGAATCTCTCTG
>CAUYRT010021850.1:0-87658 GCA_963574885.1 Lepilemur ruficaudatus
AATTTATCTTTTTATTTTTTATTTTTTTTTTTTTTTTTTTTTTTGGCTTAGTCAATTTTTTTTAACCTGTGAAATTTCTTTACAGTTTTCCAAGAAATTTAACATAACAGTCTCACCTACAGCAGTTCATTTCATTGTCAGTGTTAACATCACTGCTGCATTTTGTACTTTGAACACATATACATAATCAATGGTAAATCATAACTCAGCACAGTGGAAGTTTTTTACTTTTAAACATAATGTTTAATGGCTATTCATTTATACTGATTTATAAAAGTAAGTTTTTAAACACTGAAACAATCATTGCTAAAATATGTATTCTTAATATTTGAACATTGAGGCAAGAGGACGTAATTTGATGGTTAGCATTACATCCCTTTCTATGTATATTCGGTATGTCATAAATTATACGTATAAAACAGGGTCAGATTTCATCTTTTGCAAATTTTTCAATGCTGTTCATTTTTATTTAAATATACAGTATTTCTTATATTTTGGTCCTTCCATTCCTAGAGATGAAGTAGTTATTTTGTGGTGGGAAATAGAAGCAAGGAAGAAAAAGTAATACTTTTAACCTCACTAGTCTCAAGGGTTAAATATTCTTACTAGCTCAATTTAAAGAATTAATTTTAAGTAGGAAGAAAAGATATATTTAAGATATAGAAATTATGAGGCGAGTATCCGTAAGAATCTGTAGATTCTGTCAAAATGAGTAAGAACTCTTGTTAAAATGGTTGGATTTAGAGATGCAGTCTTTGTTTATCTTTCAAATAATGATGGGAATTTTGAGAGATGCTTCATTTGTCCACTGGATGTCACTGTTTTACTAAAAGGCAGCTATTAGTGTATGACAGACTGAGGTCTTCCAAAAGGCTGAAATTAGAGTTGAGGTTCATTTTCAGTTACAACTTACAGGAACATTGTACTCTAAAAAAAAAATTTAAGTGACAGATACTAAAAAGAAGATAATGGTTAAAATATATAAGGAATTTGGCATTATTATTGACTCTGTGTAAAATAGTGGACATTTTGTCATATTCCTTCAGGAAGAATAGAAATGTGTACTTTCTTCTGCATGTTTGTGAGCATTGTGAGTCTTAGAAGATTATTCCAGTTTTCAATGATTTTTCAGAATAAAAGTCAATCAGCATAATTATTTATCATTTAGGTATTGAACACTGGATTGCATGGTTGAATGTGTCTTTAATCCACTACAAAATGTGCTTGTTATTGATAGGATCATGTTGTTAAATTGTGTATTTTCAAAATCAATTGATGTTTTTAAAATGTTGAGACCAAAGTAGTATAGAAGAGGTATGGACTTATTTTAATTTAATTGTATAATTATTAGAGGTATTTGTTGTAGAGCTTTATATATTAAAGAGAGTTATTGGTGCATATACAAATAGTAATATTATTGTTATGCTAGTATTCTTGCATTACAGGGTAAGTAAACCCTAAAGAAATCTTGTTTTAGTATAGCTACAGCTGCAGTAACTTTTAAGGATGTATCAGCATTCCATTATAAATTATAGCTTCCTGGTTTGGTGTCTCAGCTGTTTCAGAACTTTCAGCCAAATTACATCTTTTTGGGTGTTGCAATTTAGTAAGTTGAGTAAGCTATTTTTTTCTTTCTACACTAATCCACAATCTGTTCTTTGTGTGAGTTGGCACCTATTTATAATTCTTAAAATAAGGATAGTTTTACAGGAGCCAAATACAGTAGTTTGCTTGCTACTGTTGGGCATGAATAGCAGTAGTTTGTTTTCATTACTGCAGTTTTTATAGTGTATCCCAGAATTTTAAATCTTGACCATAAAATAATTCAGTCATTCAGTGGCAAAGATGTACAGTAGTGGTCCAGCATAGTGAGGAAATGAAGGGAATTTTCATCTTATGAATGGATGATTCATGAACAAAATTAGGCACACAGTAAGTATATAATAGGTATTTGACTTATAAATTACAAACAATTTCCATTTATTTTCTTGGTATTTCAAAATGGGTTGACTTAGTGGTTCTCAGCTTTAGCTGTGTATTGGAATGCCCCAGAGAACTTTAAAAAGTATTGGTACCCAAGTCTCATCCCATAGCAGCTAAATCAGAATCACTCATTTGTTTTTTCTCTAAAGCTTTCCAAGTCTTCTAGTGGATACCCAAGGGTGAGAACCTCTAATTTTCCCCATTATAAAATGATTACACTGGACTCTTTGGAAGTGTCAGAATAGATGATTCAAATTACAGGTGCTTAATGAGTGATTATATGTCTTAGTAATTTCTTTAGGAATAAAAGGTACTTGGCATACCTTATTTGGAAAATAATTACAGTCTATCTTTTTTTAAAAAATATCTATTGGAAGTTTAAATGTAAACTTTTAATGTCTGTCATCTTTCTGCCCCCATTGCCTTTAACACTTACAAAAAAAAATGTTGTTATTTGAGAAAGCATGTTTAAAAATTGCATATGAGAAATATTGTCATTGATAATTATGTGCTATCCTAATGTGGCCACTTTATCCATTAGTATAATACTAGATTATAGCAGCCTAGTTCTTTGGGATTTGATAAATGTGGTTTCTTTTTTTTTTTCTTAAATCATTGTCCTCCTCTTCTGAGTTTTTTTTGCTGAAGTACTTAAGTAATTTGGCCCAAGTACTTTGTTTACAATTAAAATGGATATGATAGCATTTAATAGAAGAAATGGTTATGGCTTATCTGAAAAGAATGTCAGCATGCCTTGCTGTAGACTTAAAAGAATATATGTTGTGAATATTTTATAATGTGGAATGATAATTGAAATATCAAGGACTCTAATAATTGCATTTCCTGAATAAATGTATGTTTATGAATTTTCTAACTTACATTTTATTGTCTCCTCTGCCAACAGTCTGGTTTTATCGTTTCTATTGTCTAAAATTCACTAGTAGTGTTTCTTCAAAGGTTGTTTCAGTTATGGTTAAATAGTGGGAAAAAAACAAACGACTTGCTTAATCATTAATTTTCAAGAACTTTCAAACTAATTTGTATCTGGACATGGTTTTTAAAAATACTGGCAAATGTTTTGCTTCTACTTTTTTAGTTTGTGATAAATATATCCAAAATGGATGAAAATAACACTTTTCAATACATGACTTCATTTGTCGATTTAGTTCTGATTTTAAGGCTTATTTAAATAAATCTGAGCTATGTCCTTGTTCTTTGGATTTGAAAAAAATTGATATAACTACACAATAGATATGTTTCTTAAAACTTTGTATAAAGTAACTTTTGCATAAGGTGAAAGCGTAATTCATGGTGGCTGCTGAAATGCAACTTTGAATTTCTGTATTTGCTTTGTCTTTCATAAAATTTAAAGAAAACATGTTCTTGTGTTATTTCAATGGCAAGTATGACATGTGATTGAAAGCACAGATTCTGAAGCCCTAAAACCCTGCTTTGAACCCCAGTTCCACCATTACTGTGTATTAGCCTTAGACAAGTTACTTTCCTCTCCGTGCCTTCATTCCCTCATCTGTCATTGTATTAAGAGTGCCTGTAAGTGTTAGACCATCATCTGTAGAGCCCTTAGAAAGGTACCTGACATAGCACTATTTGTATTTGCCTTTTTTCATGTAAAATAGCTTCAGGACCTTCTGGTCAAATAATTAAAATTAGCAAGTTCTTTTTGATGCCTAGAAAACAGAAGACCTTTAAATTATGCTTGAAAACTTTGGGAAGAAAAAGATTCATAAGAAATTGTCAGATCTCTGTCCACACTGATCAAAGTAACTCATGGAATTTTGAGAGTTGAGGCCACATTCAGAATGAAAATCACTGGAAAATAAGTTTAGGTAAAGATTTGTTAAATGAGAAAAGCAGTTTCTAAGGAAAAGATAACCTATCTCTAGAGACAGTGGATTACTGGAATGGATATGAGACAGTAGAAGGCATCACTATCATTAACTTTAAAAAAACATGGAAATGTGCCAAGCAACCAGGCTTCGCACAACAAAAAAACATTTAGTGTTAGACTTCAGTTTCTTCCCTTTTCAATTGCAGTTTCATTATATTCACTATTGTTGAATCTGATTTTGATACAATGAAGTAACCCATGTTTTGTACTTTTTTTTTTTTTTTTGTGAGACAGTCTCTGTCACCCCTGGTAGAGTGCAGTGGCATCATCACAGCTCAACACAACCTCAGACTCCTGGGCTCAAGCCATCCTGCCTCATCCTCCCAAGTAGCTGGGACTACAGGCATGCACCACCACACCAGCTAATTTTTTATATTTTTGGTAGAGACGGTTTCCCTCTTGCTTAGGCTGGTCTGTAACTCCTGACCTCAAGCAATCTTCCGGCCTCAGCCTCCCGGAGTGCTAGGATTACAGGTGGGAGCCATCTCACCTGGCCTGTACATTTATTTCTTTAGTGGCAGATAACTTCCACCTGATGAAATCTTTTAAGATTTACTTTTTACACAGAGCAAAAGTTAAATTCATCTAGAACCCATTTGTGAACTTTATTCCTTGGACTTTAAAGAAAGGGGCAAGTGTTTCATGTCAAGAAGAAGGTGTATGAAACCTCTCCCAGTTTTCATCAACTACAGAAATGTATTTTGGACACAGCCAAAAAGATCTGGTCTTTTTAAAACTTTAGGAGAGGAAGTGTGGAAGATTTCTAATTTGTTAATAATCTCTCCAAAATTATTCTAACAAGTAGATGAAAATTAGCCCTTGGCAGCAGGATAAGTTCCCTATTATGGCAGTTATTGAAGGTAATTCATTTCACCATAGGGTAACAAGCCTTTGATTTTTTTTTTTATTTGGCAAAGAAATACAATCAAAACATGAAATCAAGGGAAAATTATTCTTGGCATCTTTTATTTGACATAATTTTGAGCCCAGAGTTCAGATGCTATCTAACTTTGTGATTTAGGGCTTGAATTGTGTCCCCCCAAAAAAGGTATGTTGGAGTCCTAACACCTAGTACCTTGGAATGTGACCTTATTCGGAGATAGGGTCTTTATAGAGGTAATCAAAAAGTAAGGTCATTAGAGTGGACCCTAATTCAATATGGCTGATGTCCTTAATGAAAAAAAGGAAGGGGGAGGGGGAAA
Organism: Lepilemur ruficaudatus; assembly: GCA_963574885.1. Lineage (NCBI taxonomy): Eukaryota > Metazoa > Chordata > Mammalia > Primates > Lepilemuridae > Lepilemur > Lepilemur ruficaudatus. The sequence goes on from CAUYRT010021850.1 coordinate 5,095, forward strand.
TTTGGACAGACACAGGGAGAATGCCATGGGAAGATGAAGGCAAAGATTGGGGTGATGTTTCTACAAGCCAAAGAATCTAAAGATTGCCAATAAACCACAAGAAGTAAGGAGAGAAGCATGGACCAGATTGTCCTTCACAGCCCTCAGAAGGACCGACTCTGCTGATGCCATGATCTCGGACTTCCAGCCTCCAGAACTGAGACAGTGACTTACTTAAGCCACTCAGTTTGTGGCACTTTGTTACAGCAGCCATAGAAAACTTACATATAAAAGAATCCACCTTTCACTACCAAATATGGGTACTGAAGCAAAATTAAATGTGGTTTTTTCCCTCTGCAATAAAAAGTTTCCATGGAAGTGGTTTTGACTAAGAAAAGATGAGATTCCTGGCCTTTGGGGTGAGGAGAATGCTGTGTTGTTTGTTTTCTGTGGTTGAAATGCTTCCTTAGAAACCTGGGGAGCTGTGTAACTCATCTTGTGCCTCCAAGTTGCCACCTGGGTTCATCAGCCCCTCAGCTTTTTCCTCATTTTAGGCTGTCAGTTTTTGCATGGCTGCATCTTTCTCAACTCAAGGACCTACCAGGAGTTGGCGTTGTCAGGGCATTGTCTCCTTTGGCACTGAGGAGAGAATTTTCTGCAGCAGCCCTTGCTGCAGTTGGAGTGTGATGAGAATTTGTCTTTGGCTGGGGGTATTTCACCCTACACAGGTTTGTACAAGCTCTTTGTGATCCATGCACCTGATGCAAAGCATTGATTCAACCGGAACTGATTGCCTTGCTCCCTCCTTAAAACTCCATTGCACTTAGGATAAAATCCAAATACCTTGCCATAACCTGAAATGTTCTGCATAATCCATTCCCTCCTTCCTCTCGGGCCTCGCCTCAGTCCACTGCCCCACTAATTCTAGTCTACACTAGGTTCCCCTTAATGGAAGGCTTTCCCTCTTGTTCTTCCACTGACTGGCTGCTCCTCATTCAAGTGTCAGCTGAAGTTGCCACTACATCTAAGTGTCTCGCTCTTGCTCAGGCTGGCCTCGATCTCCTGACCTCAAGCAATCCTCTTGCATTGGCCTCCCAAAATGCTAGGATTATGGGCAGGACGCTACCATGCTCAGCCTTTTTAGGTTTCTTGTTGGATTTTTCTATTGTTGTTTAGATGTTTTCTCTTTTGAACTAAACCCCTGTGTCACCAGAAAAACAAAAAGGCAGTATGAGTTTAACCAGTGCATTACATCAATATTCAATTGAATATTTTCAAGTTGGCATCCTTTTCCTAGTATATAGGTATTATCCTGTTACACAGCATTAGCACATTGAAAATAATACTTTCTACCTATTGAGTTACTTTGTATCACAAAATTATTAACAGGTTGTAGCAATTAAAAAAGTTTAAGCTATCAATGCTATAGAAAATGTAATCAATTTAAGCAAATTACCTTCAGAGCAAAAAGCATTTTTCAAAAATAACAAAATAGCATTTTAATTACTGTTAAAGATGGCAGAAGGGACTAACTGAAGAAATGACAATAGGAAAGGTTGGGAGAAGAAAGTTATCAGCTGTGGTTTTATACATTTCAACAAAATGAGCTTGATTTTGAGTTTCATCTTAGTAAGTAGAAACCATAAAATTATTCATTCAATATGTGTTTATTGAGCATCTATTGTGTACTGGGCAGTGTATTTAAGATACAGCAATAAACCAGACAAAGTCTTACTGATAAGGAGGTCTTGTTCTGGTGCGAGAGAAAGATGAACAAGAAACAATGTAATTTTAGGTGCTGTTGAGCTTCATGAAGTCCAGCAGAGTAGGAGGGCTGGAGAGCAATAAGGAAAACAAGACTCAGGTCGGGCATGGAGGCTCACACCTATAATCCCAGCACTTTGGGAGGCCCAGACAGGAGGATCTTGAGCCCAGGGGTTTGAGGCTGCAATGAGGTAGGATCACATTGTGGCACTCCAGCCTGGGTGACAGAGCAATACCCTGACATAGTAGACAATATTTATTGAGAGAACAATTAGAAAGAATGTGATGGTGCTGTTTTAGAGAGTGAGGACAGGAAAGGCTACTGAGAAGATGACATTTGGAGAGAGAACTGAACAATGTGAATTCCCCTGTGAATATCCGAGGAGTTGGGGTCTTTGACAGGGACTGATAAAGAGTCTCTCTCCTGCCTGCTAGGGTTCTAAGTACAGTAGGAAATAAGGAGTGGCAGATGGGGACCAAAATGTTACTTCATTATTTATTCGTTCATGCTGATGACAGATATTTGTTGAATGTCTACTATGTGCCCGTCATGTTCTAGGGGCTAGAAATCCTGTGGAGAACAAAATGAAGCTGCTGCCTGCATATAGCTTACATTCTGTTAGAGGCTGGGCAGGCGCATGCACCTTTGGCTTGAGAAGAAAATGGGCTTCTTGGAAGTTGACCAGACTAACCCACCCAGTCACAGGCTTTTCTGGGCTAGGACTAAACTCCCACCGTCGCCATCCTGCAGGGACAGTGCTTGCTCACTCCCTAGACCTGGATGGGATGCGGTCCTCACTCCATCTCCCAGGGAGTGAGCGCTTCCAAGGGTGGAAACAGGAGTGATCACTGAGGTAGAAGTGAAATCTAGAAAGTGTGGTGTCCCAGCAGCCAGGTAAAAACGTGAACATATAAATAATTTTGTGAGTAGAATGGCTGGAAACGAAATTAAAATATACTTTTTAAATCAACTTTGTTGCAAATATTGGCAGAGTTGGAATTTTAAAACCCCAAATATGTGATTATTTTATAATATGAATATTTTTATTTCAAAGCTGATTAAGGAAGGAAGGAGTCGATCTCTCACACACACTTCCCTTTTCTTCCCCATCACCTGTAAATACACAGCTCACAGATTTATCACACTGTGCGTGGGTAACCTTTTTTGTTTACATTTTCACATGTAACCACAAGGTGGCGCCAAAGTGCTATCGTTTCTATTTTAGCATTTTTCTAGCAGTTCTTACTAACTAAAGATAAGGCCTAACATTAAAGTTACCCAATCTTTTCCTTTGAATTGAAAATTAAAATTGAAATGTATTTTATACATTTTAAAGGATTGTAAATGTGGAGAAACAACTCTTCCCAAACACACCCTAAAAGATATCAAACAAACCTATATAGAATACCAAACTACATGAATAGCACCATCCAGTATAAAGGTTTGGGGGCGGTATTGTCTTCAGTCCTTCTACTAAATAAGGACTTTAGTTGAATGGAAATTATCTTTGGCTTTACATCTTAGTCATCTTCACCCAAACAGAATGTTCTGAGAAAAGTAATTTCAGAGGGGACATGGCAACTTCTTTTAAACAAAACAAAGTCCATCTGAGACATTGAGAATAACTTGCTTTGTGTGACAATAAATTTGTCAAAAATATTCTCTTTTCTATGAAAATTAAAAATAAAAATAAAAGGCCAGGCGCAGTGGCTCTTGCCTGTAATCCTAGCACTCTGGAAGGCTGAGGCAGGAGGATCACTTGACGTCAGGAGTTCCAGACCAGTCTGAGCAAGAGTGAGACCCCGTCTCCACAAAACAAAGAAAAAATTAGCTGGGGCCGGGTGCGGTGGCTCACGCCTGTAATCCTAGCACTCTGGGAGGCCGAGGCGGGCGGATCGCTCAAGGTCAGGAGTTCGAAACCAGCCTGAGCAAGAGCGAGACCCCGTCTCTACTATAAATAGAAAGAAATTAATCGACCAACTAAAACTACATAGAAAAAATTGGCCGTGCATGCTGGTGCATGCCTGTAGTCCCAGCTACTTGGGAGGCTGAGGCAGAAGGATTGCTTGAGCCTAGGAGTTTGAGGTTGCTGTGAGTTAGGCTGATGCCATGGCACTCACTCTAGCCCGGGCAACAGAGTGAGACTCTGTCTCAAAAAAAAAAAAAAAATTAGCTGGGCATGGTGGCACACACCTGCAGTCCCAGCTACTCCCAGCTATTTGGGAGGCTGAAGCAGGAGGATCGCTTGAGCCCAGGAGTTGTAGGTTGCAGTGAACTATCATGATATCACTGCACTCTCTGGCCTGGGCAACAGAGTGAAACCTTGTCTCCAAATAAAGATAAATAAATAAATAAATAAATAAATAAATAAATAAATAAATAAAACTAAGTATAAAGTGGAAAGAGCAATTGACCTAGATATTAGCTCCAGTTCTGTCTGTAATGAGGTATGTTGCCTTGGGTAATTTAGTTCTCCTCTGTGGGTCTGATTTCACACTGTTAAATGAGGGGGGTTGGACATGATCTCCAAAGTCCGTATTTCTGAGGATTTTAAAAGCATTGAGAAAGAGTTTGGCACACCATAAGATAGAACTTTCTAACAGCCCAGAGTGCCCAAAGATGGATTCTACTACCTGTGGATGTATGCATCTGCCAACTCTGGAGGTATCCAAGAATAGCAGGAACACTGTTTAGTCTTAGGCAGGTGACTGAACTGAAGTTACATTCCTTTCTAAGTTCTGAAAGTTGTATTGTGAACTGCTTGATGGGAGATGTCACACCGTGTATCTTGGGGCTGGCATGAAATGTGCCTATCAGATCTCTGACTGTGGGGAAACTAATTGGCTAACAGTGCTGATGTGAAATCCTGCACCACGTTCATGCCAAGGCCACACTTGCTATGGGCTGGTCCCAACCAATGACTGAGCATGGCCAAGGTTCTGAGGAAGGCCTGTTCCTAGGAGACATGAAACTCCTCTGATTGATAGATAATATTTCTGGCCTTGCTGAACTTTTATAGAACTGCACTGCAGTCTAAGACTCACCTTGCTTGGTCTTCAGTCCAAGACTCTTTTTCTTCCTTCTCTTCCTCTGCTGGGGCCAGACCTGCATCTCAGTCTGATGGCTCTTCGGCCTCTCTCAGCTCACTGCCCATTTCCCCTCACAGACACTTCCCCTAACAAATCTCTTGCTTGAGTAATCCCATATTGGTGTCTACTTCTCAGAGGACCCTAACTTGCACAACCCTCTAGCAAAAAGTCATAAATTTGTGTGAATGGGGCTACACCAGAATCAGGAACTTCTTAAACATTGAGAACTCAGGGCCCCGTGTACGAACTGCTGTAACAGAATCAATGATGGTAGAAACTTGGAATTTCTGTTTTTAAAACCTCCCCAGGTAATTTACATGTAGACAATTCAACATTAATCAAAACTCTTCAGTCCTTAGCACAGTAGATTCTGAAGAGTATATGTATGGTAAATATTCTTTGGGGGAAAAAAAATCCAAAAAAGAGTTGAAAAGCTTGACAAATTTGTGTTATTTTAGAATAAAAGGAGCAATGTGGGAAAGTTGCTATAATGTATTTCAAGATCTCAAGATCTTCCACTTTCTCTTTTATATCAGTTCTTTAAAACTTTTTCTATAGTGTTCTACAAACTGAATTTATATTTTTTAACACTAACTTGAGGCAGAGAAGGGGAGAGAGAGATTTTTAAATAAATAGTACCAGGTTTTGCCAACTAGACCTGAAAAATAGCATTTTTGTCATCGTCCTAACATTCAGCACTATTGACCTAGTCTCTGTAGTTTCTTTGCTTTGCCCTTTTCCAAAGTAATCTTGAAGTTACAGGTATTTTGGCTGTGTTTTTAAAAGCATTGCCTCAGAATTTTTTATTTTGAAAAGTATTTTAAAGGTATTTGCAAAAACCTTAGGATTGTTATTCATTCTGACTGCCACTGCTCTTGGGTTTTTTTTTGTTTGTTTGTTTTGTTTTTTGTGAGACAGAGTCTCACTCTTTTGTGTGGGCTAGAGTGCCGTGGCATCAGCCTAGCTCACAGCAACCTCAAACTCCTGGGTTCGAGCAATCCTCTTGCCTCAGCCTCCTGAGTAGCTGGGAGTACAGGCATGCACCACCATGCCCGACTAATTTTTTCTGTATATATTTTTAGTTGTCCAGCTAATTTCTACTTTTTTAGTAGAGACAGGGTCTCGCTCTTGCCCAGGCTGGTCTCGAACACCTGAGCTCAAACGATACACCCGCCTCGGCCTCCCAGAGTGCTAGGATTACAGGTGTGAGCCACCACGCCTGGCCTCTTTTTTTTTTTATGAAGAAATTTTTAATTATTTGGTGCTGATAAATACAGGATCTTTTTAATTAAAAATGAGACAAATCCTTTTGTAACTTTTGAGGTTTCCTTTTAAGCTGCATGCCTATATTATCTATTTAAATAATAATTTAAAAGTGTATACATAGGGAAAACCATAAAATTACACCAACTGGATCCTAGATCCTCTTTCCCCAAGGGCAGCCCATGGAATGTCTTTTCTGAAACAGAATTAGGCATCCAGGTTAGGAAAAGAAAGACAATTTACAGAATGTGAAGTCTTTCCCTGACATCCTACTCAAAGTTTCTCCTTGGATCTAAAATCTCTTAGTGCCTCCTTCTTTTCTAGATTTCTTTCCAGATATGTTCATATAGACAAAGAAGAGCTTTCCAGGACACATTGGCACCGCCAGCATCACCACCCCACACTCCACCCCAAGTGCTGGTTTTCTGTATGCACGTTGCAGTATACACAGATTTTGCATATAGTTTCTTGACATAATTGTCTCATGCTAAGGTCTTTCTAAAATGTTTAAAGTTTTATTTGTAATTCTGAGGGAGTGTAAAGCACCTAATTTCATGACTGAAACTTGTGTTGGCATTTTGGTCTTAACAAATTCTCAGCATGACCAGATAGTAATCTTCCTGGTTTTCTAGTCTTATTTTTTCTACCTATACTTTTCTATCTCTTACAACGTTTAGTTTCTTTGACACTCATTTAATGTCTTGGCTCGTTCTATTTCTCACCAGTAGTGTGTGAGCCCAGACTTTGGAACTCACATGTGGATCTGAATTTCTGTAATTCAGAAATTCTTCCCTTCAGTCTCATTTTCCTCTTGTGTTAGAATTGAAAGGAAAAGGTCAGGGAAAGAAAATGTGATTTAGAAAGGATAAAATATGAGTAGGAAAATATTTCTGATATTTATCCAAATGTTTTGAAATTTTGGGTCAATATGGATCTTCAGACGCACTGAAAAGGATATCTGACCTCAGGATATCCAACCAGGTCAGAGGAGTTAAAGACTTTTTGGTGATGTTTCGAAAAAGGGCTGGCTTTCAGAATGGCCTTCAGCCAGAAGCCTCACTACCAGCCCGCATGTCCCCAAGGCCCATCAGCTCTGCCCATCAGCTCCGCACAGGGGGCGTGTGCTGCTCCCAGCCATCTTTAACCCTTGCCCAAGCTCCAGGTAGAGTAAAGAGGGCCCAGAAGCCCAAATTCAGCCACACGGATAGCTTAAAGGATATTTTAAATTTGTCAACAAGTTTTTACATTTTTTTTGTGCTTCAAAATAATCGTTTTAAATTAGCCCTAAAAATTAGATGCTGTTTCCTGTGCACAATAGGACCCTCTGGGGATGTTGAGACACAGAAGTAAAGGACAAGTAAGTAAAAGCACTTTATTTAAGACCATGAGAATGACTGCAAGTCTCTGGGGCCCAATGTGTAAGCTCCTCCACCCCAAACCCCAAACCTTATTTTATGAACATGGATAAAGCTCACAGGTTGAGAGAAAAAAGCAAGTTGCAAAACAGTACAGAATGTTATTTATATAGACAAAGAATACTATATATTGTTTAGGGATATATACATATGAAAAAATATGTATATTACATACAAAAATGAATTATTAATTCACATGAACATATGCATGTGAATTAATTATAAAGTTTAGGGAAGTATTTATTTCTCAGGGAGAGAAAGAAGGAAAGGAATATGATTGGGAGGCCTGCAAAGGGAGCTTCACATTTATAACATCTTCTTAAGCTGGTTACTGTGAATGCAGATTTTTTTCTTTTTATAAATTGGAAATATTTCATAGAAAGTGAAGTTCTGTATGTTTCAGAACTTTTATTCAGTCAATCATTACAACACTACCTGAGAGCTCCTACTGGGCCCGTTTATTGCCTTAATAGAGCACCTTGGACCATTCACACAGCAGGTAAGTCTTCTGCATATACTTGTTCAGGTTCTATGTTTACAAGAGTTCCTGGGTGAGGGGGTGATGGGGCTGAAGTCCAGCTTGTCCAACAGTCAACAAGCCCTGTGCCCTCTACACAAGGACACCAAGGTGAGCATCACCAGGAGGGGTACTTTCTTTATTGCCCAAATGCACCATGTGGTGTAAGCAGAGGTGCTGCAGCCAGGGTCCACTTCTTATCTAGCCTATGGATGCTACAAATTTATTCATCCACAGCCATGAAAAACTAGGAAGAGGGACCAGTCTGTAGGCAGAGACTCTATTAAGTTTATTTTTTGCTTGCCACCAAATTTTTATTTGATTAATCCTGATATCTTCCCAGTCCTTATGGTTTATTTATGAGCTGATCATTTGTCTCTAGTTATCTGGGATAGTACCTTAATAATTCATTTTTTTGTTTTTTGTATTTATGTTCTCTTGGGGCATCTTATCCAAGAGGTGAAGACTAACTGGCCAATTTATCTTTAATGCAAAGCACACATAATGTAACAACTATAATAAATACAGTTGTTAATAGATCTTACCTTTTCTCTTCCCTACTCAAGTCCTTTGTTCCTGATATTTTGTCTTCTTGGCTAAGCTACAAATGTGAATCTTTCTTTCTTACCTTCTGTATCTGATAGACAATAGGAAATTATTCTTCAACAGAATCTACATCTCTCCTTTCACCTAAGTTGCCAGCTATAAGATTTTATTTTTTGAAAACAAAGAATAAAGTTCTTCAAGTGTGGTTCATAGAACACCTGCATCACTTTTACTTAATGTGCATCAAAATGCTGATTCCTGGGCCCTACTCAGGTCCATGAAATAGTTCTGCATTTTTAATCAAGCCTTGCATGTGATTCTTATGCTCACCAAAGTTTGAAAACCACTACTTTAAAAGAAAGGAAATGAGTTACTTGGCAAAAATAAAACTAATCAGCATACTTTATAATTGTTATTTAAAAATAGCAAAAGAAAGTGATATCTGGGCAAGAGAAATCCTGTTATCTTTTAGTGTTGTTTTAAAAAAGTCTCAAAGGAATCAATTAGAGAAACTAACTTTACAATTTTTTCCTCATTTCATTGGCTCATGACAGTTGCTAGAAAATAATGGAAATGATTTAGACAATGAAAGCCAATTTAGGGAAAGCTCCAAGAGCACCAGACAAGGAACCATGAGCCTAGGAACCATTCTGTGATTATGTTGGGCAGAGCACAATATCTGAGAGCTTCAAATTTCTTATCTATAAAACCATAGGGCTGTCCATCTATCTTGAAGTCATCTTTCCGCCCTACGGTAAGAGGAAATATGTGAAGTGAAGGCATGTCTATGTTTGCTGACTCTCTAGGATGTAGATAAATGTATATTAGTCATGTGCCCAACCTGCCATTATTTTTAAGATAAACTCCTAAACACAAAGATGATGGCAATTAATTTTACACTTACAGGTCTGCAACAACTTGTTTCCATTGTCTTTATTTATGTGACTAGTCAACTTTATATGATGGTGACATTTTAAAACTCTCCTTGCTTTAATTTACTTATAAAGAATGTCTCCATTATAGAGTAAAACAACCTAATGGTACAGCAGAAAGCAAGAAAGGAGGGGCCCACGAAGCAGCAGTTGGTTCAGATAATGATTCTTTGGGGCTTATTAGGCCATAGGGACTCAAAATCCAGAAGAGGGAATGCTGCTAATTACCTAACACCAAGGTTGCTGCTGGTGTTGGCTTCTCAGCCGTAGTCACCTCCCACTCAAATGTTTTTTGTTGTTTGGAGAGATTGTCCACTGTTCAGAAATATCACCTCCTTTTGACCCTTACAACATCCCTGTGTTTCAGGATTTTAAAGTGTGTGAGAAAGCAGTTTGATTTGCGGCCACCAAAACCCTCTCCATATCAGGGATGATTAATTGCTACGACTAAGCTACCAGGTGTATATCAAGACGAGTAAAAAGATCCCAGGTGAAGTGAGTCCCTGGAAAGGGTACACTCGTAATTCAGCATCTAGCTGACACCCAAAGATTGAGGGAAACTTTCCCCCTCCTCTTCAAAATCTTTTTTCCGTTTGCACAGCTCCTGACGTCCTCGCCCTTTGGAACAGCGGAGAGTCATTTGAAACTTAACTGAACGCTGGAGGCAAGTTCTACTTTTCAGGTCATCCAATTTAGGAGATCCAATTTCTGTAGGGGGGATAAAAAGACGGGTGGGGGAGGCAAAAACCAGACTCCTCGTCTTCCTATCCTTCTACCTTCAATCCGCAACCTGCCACGCAAATCCAGCCAAGTCAGGGATTTTGCCTTGAATCTCCACTCCACCACCACCACCACCTTGTCACTCACGCCCGAGAAACACGCCCCCTCTGGCCCAACTCTTGGCCAATGGCGGCTCCCCTGCCTGCATAGTAATGAGCTCGAGACCTCCCCGGGCCAATGGCGCTCCGGGAGAAGGGTTAGTTTTGCATGTACCTAAGCGATTTGCATAACCCAGCGGCCGGGGGCTTGGGAACCCGAGCGTGCAACCCTAGAAGGGAAAAGGACGGGAAGAGCCTGAGCCGCGGCGGGGAGAGAGCGGGCGAGAGTCCGGGTGTTTGTGCGAGACCCGGGGCTGGGACTGCGGCGAGGGGCCGGCATGGCTGAAGGCTGCGCCCCGCAACCTTGAAGCGCGGCTGAGGCGGGAGACCGGGGACAGCGAGGCGGGTGCGATGGCAGAGCGCGGCCCCTGCAGCTGCGCCGCGCCGGCCCGGCTGGCCTGAGCCGCCGGAGGAGCGGGGCTGCCTCTGCGCTTCCATGGAGCAGCGGGAAGGGCGAAACTCCGGAGCGCCGCGTCCCTGCGCTGCTGCGGCGCACAGCTGAAGGGGCCGAGCCCGCGCGGACCGCCGACGGAGAGAGCCCCCGCCCCAGCCCGCAGGCCGGCTGCCCCGGGGCGGCGGGGGGCGGCGGAGGGCAGCAGAGGCGCGCCGAGCGAGCGGCGCCGCGGGAGAGGCCTGCGCGGGAGGCGGCCGCAGCAATGCCGGGCCCGCTGGGGCTGCTCTGCTTCCTCGCCCTGGGGCTGCTCGGCTCGGCCGGGCCCAGCGGCGCGGCGCCGCCTCTCTGCGCGGCGCCCTGCAGCTGCGACGGCGACCGTCGGGTGGACTGCTCCGGGAAGGGGCTGACGGCCGTGCCCGAGGGGCTCAGCGCCTTCACCCAAGCGCTGTGAGTGCGGGCGGCGGGCTCGCCGGGGACGGGGGGCGCTGCGGGGGCGGAGCCAGTGGTCGATCCCACCCCACCCTCCGGCGGCCCGGAGAGGGGGGCCACGCTGGTCACCTGTGTGTGTGTGTGTGTGTGTTGGGGGGGGGGGCTTGGCAGCTACTCCCGCGCCGCGGGCTTTTCACACTTTGTCAGGCTGGGTCCGAGCAGTGAGTAGCTCTTTTTCCCAGACTTTATGGGCCCAGTACCCCCCACCCCGTCCCGACTCCTAGTGCATCTGGGGCTAAGGAGGAGGGAAGAATCTGGAAACGCTTGCACCTAGCAGCCTTTTCACGCGACCTTCCCGTCTCACCCGGGCCCATGCTCAGCTGGCAAGAGTTTCGCCACTGGCAGGGGTGAGAACTTGGCCTAAGTCTGCAGACCGAGGCACGTTTCGTGGGGAAGCACCTGGGCTCCTGGGTTCCAGCATGCGAGGAGAAGGAACACCTGTACCTCAGTCAGGGCGAATCTCCTTCCAGTTTGGCCCGATCCTTGGCACTTCGGCCCAGTCCCACTCTAGATTCACCCACAAACGCCCAGGGTTCTGGAGCACGCAGGGGAGTCAAAGAAACAAGGGAGAATTACAGGCTTCTCGGTGAATTTACTCTGACCCAACAAGGCCTTTTTAAGAAGGAATGCTGACCTGAGCGAGGTACAGGCTGTTGGAAGAGAAGCAGAGTTCCAGAGCATATGCTCAAGCCCAGTGCACAAGGTGGGCAGCAGTTTTCTGCTCTGCCTTGATCAACCCGCAGAACTTTTCGACTGCTTGAGGTCTGCAGAGTCACTCAAATGTTTCTGACCTCTAAAATCTCCCTCCTCTAACGGGGACCTGAGAGCTTTAGACATTCCCTGGAGAAATGAGGAGGAATCTGAAATAGGTGTTGGAGGTGGTGTTGGCAAATGCCCCCAGTGGAGGAAGAATAGGGTAATTGAGTGCATGGCTTGTGTGCTCTTGTTCTTCCTTCTTGTGTTGTGTGGCCAGTTGAATGATTAAATCAGGAGCAGTGAAAGAACTGTTTGAGAGAGGAAGGGATTCTAAGGGGCCCTTGGGTAGAGGGAATTTCCTTTTACCTTACAGCTACTGAAAGGGACGTCTTAGAAATAGACAGTTTTAAGGGAATAACAGTCCCTGTGAAGAAATCCTTTTTATGCAGGCCAGAGCACTGGTGTATTTCCAGGTGGGTGGTAGCAAGGTGTTCTGCTTGCCCTCTCGGGATGGACTTTTAGTGAGCACTGAGGCTTGCTGTCTTGGAACCTGTTTCATTCTTCCTCTTCCAGCACCCACCTGCGCCTTGTCTGAGGTTAGTTTTGTATTTGAAGTCATTTTTCTTTAGCCCAGTGAGGTTTAACTTTTCACCAAAAAGTTAACTTTGCAGGCAAGAGCATTTTGTTCACAAAGTTACATTAAATGGAAAAGTTTGAGCAGGAATGGGTTGAGTGAGGGAAAGACCTGGATAGAGGTGATGGGGCTATTTTTTCCCCCTAATTCTCTAGAAACTTTTAGGGAATTCATGGAGAAAGAAGGTGCCTTTACCTGAACCTTTTCCAAGACTCTGCATATAATAGAAAAGTCTATTTTGACTAGTTGTAAAGACCTTGTTTAGTAGATTCCTCGAGTTTTAATGAGTAGACTGGCCCTATAAGGAAAAGGGCTGTTTTGCATTAGTGCCTAAAACCACAAAGTAATATCAGGTTGTTATGAGAGCATGCTCCTTTCTGTAGATCATCAGACACCTTCCTGTAGAGCTCGCTAGAGGTAGTGAAATGTTGTGTCTTCAACTTAGAGCCTTGTACTGTTCATGGCTTGGGAAACAAAAATAATTGGCACCAGTCTAAATTAAAGTGCCTAAACTAGCATTCTCATAGCACTTTTTGAGCTGGGGTGGTGAGCAAATGTGTTATGTTTGCTTACCACCTATATAGGTGACCTATAAGTGAGTGACTGTATATTCTGTTAAATCCTTATTTTATCTGAGTACTCATTTTGCCCTCCAAAATATATATGATCACTCTTTCTAAAGGGGCTTTCAAGGGCGGTATATTCGCATTTGACTTTAAAGGAAACCAGCCTGTCCAGTGATTCTCAAAAGCCTATGAGGAGGGGCCAGTGCTGCAAGTCTGCACACTCCAGTGAGGTTAAAGGACACCTTGGAATCACCGGGGGTGTCTTTCCAAGTACTGCCAGTCTGCCTTCCCACGACAGCTTTAGTGAGCCCCACTCACACATCAAGAGACTAGAGACTAGATCTGTGATCCCTCAGCTTCTGTTCACCTATTCTTAATTTCTGGAGCATGTGCACCACAGCCCATTTAGTTATACATAAAATTACAAACACAAAAATAGAAGTTAAAAAGATGAGAGTATAATAATCAGAGTTCTTTATTTTCTTCTCATTCCTCAATGGCTTGTCCAGTGATAGTACTTTCACCTGCCCTGGGTGGGGGTATGCATCCCACTTTAGAGACTGGGGGACTACAGAGAGCAGGAATTTTACTTTGCTCGCAGTCTGCAGAGCCTGATATGTAGGCACTTAAAAATGTTGGAGTGAATAAATGAGAATGCAAGGCCACACTGCGGCGTAGAACTGGGGCATGGAATTCAGACACCATTCCCATGTGGGACTGTCACCTTCAACATTCTCAGCATTTAGCCTTTAGTCCAGATTTGAGAAGGCCCCAGAGAGAGGATACCTTTTTCTCCTTTGGGCTCGTTTAAACTTGTTCAATTTACCAGTGTCTATTTCCTGCTGAAAGTCGCTTTACTGGAGTCTGGGGACAGAGTCAGATGTAATCCTTGGAGTTGTTGATGGCATTCCTGTGTTCACACCATTTGCTGCACCTGTAGTGATTATTTATGTTTTTGAACAGCAGTTTTGAATCTCGTGTCACAATGCACAGGGTTATTACAGTTCACCCTGGGGTGTGTTAAAGGCAGTAATATTAAAATTCTGAAGTTTATTTTATCAAAAGAATTCAAGATTTTTCATATATTACTGGTAATAAGGTGACTCTTAATGACCTACATTTCAAGGCTGGGGGAGAAAGAGATGAAGCCATGAGGAGGGGAACTTGTACATGAGCCCTGTGGTGTGTTATTGCTACAAAATTTGAGAAATGTAGACCTGGAACATGAATTTTCATATTCTAGATTATGTCTGGCACTAAATTGTAAGATTACAAAGACTACTTGTGTGGCTTCGTGAAGAGAGTGGTTGATCTGAGCCCTTGATCACGGCCTTCCTGTGCCACTGAGTAATTGTGTGGCCTTGAGCAAGTCATTCCACTTTTTTTTTTTTTTTTTTGGTGAGAATTTCCTATTCTGAAAAATGAAGCAATTGAATTTACTAGATTATCTCTAAGGCTGTTTCTTGCTTCCAGAAGTTCTATGATTTTTCTATTTCACACAATTTTAGGATGGCCAGGTGATAATGTTATGATCCTCTCATAGAAAGATCCCACCCAGGAGTAGCAGAATATTGTTCTAGTTGAAGTTGCACAAGCCTATTTATTACCACTCACTTGGAGGAGTTCTTTGTGTTTAGAAGTATGTGTTAGGAAATTTGCCATGGAGACTTGTTGCAGAATGCATGACTAGCTAAGGCACTTTGCTAGGGTAGAATAGTCCTGCTTGTTTCCTGTGGGTATGGCTTAACACTTGGAAAATAAAATCACTCTGTTTCAGTAATTTGGATACTGTACAAACAGTTACTCAATGTCCTCACTTCCATATAATTAGTCATAATCTCTCAAACCTTCGGAGTGTGTGTATCCTGTACATGAGCAGTTGTCGAGTTTTTTATGTAGAATGGAGTTGCCTGAAAGGCTTTGAAGTGTTTTTTAAGAATCTTCTTTTGGAAACATCATCTCAGATTCTTCCCTGAGGTATATTTTTTCATTATAACAAACATCTTCTTTTACTAATGTCATTTGAAAGTATTTTCTTAATGTATCCTCCAATATCTATTATGCATTCCCTGGCAGGTTAGGTCAGTAATCAGTAGCTTACTCTTTATACCTTATTGATGGTAGAGTTTTGATATCTTTTGATTTCTGAATTATCTATAAATTTCAGTGCTAGCTTAGTTTGTGTAGTGTCTTTCTAGAGATGTATTAGTTTTATTTAATATATACACACGAACTTTGTTCAAAGCAAGGACAATATATGAACATCTTTAAGTATAGATCCTTTATTTTCTAAATTAGTGAACCACTGGGTTCTCTGTAAATACAAGCAAGGAAAGAACATTCTGCCAGGCACATGGAGAGCTGGGTTCCAGATCTGTGAATAAGTTAACAGAAGTGACCTTGAATGAATCATATGCTTAACTCTTCAGGAACTTGGTTTTCTCATCTGTAAAACTAAGAAGTCAATAACTCTTAGCTGCCAAGAGGTTTTTTTTTTTCTATTTAATTTGATTTTTATACATTTCTTGGGTCCTCTCTATTGTGTTAAGTGTAGTATAACTTTCTAAATCTCAGAAATCTCTCACCCACCCAGGAGGTTCTAAGTTGTCCTCCAGTTGCCCAGTTCAGCCGGAATATTTCCATTGAACGAGGAACTCACTGTCTCACAAGGCAACAGTATACTGAATGTGGTCTGAGCAGTATTTTGGACTTCAACCAGTAATTCTCTTATTCTGTGCTCCTTAAGGCTTGTAGTAACCAATAATATTGTATGATTTCCAGGCAAATTAAATGCCTATGCCAGTTATGGTATCGCAAATATTTAATGTCCAAGTGCTTGGCTCTTAACATTAGAATTGTAACATTTGACAGCTTAATCTCTTGGGAGAGATCAAAGTTCTGTATTAGTAGGTGGATCCAGGCAAGTTTAGGCATTTCTTGGTCTCTGTCAGTCTGTCTCGCAGGTTCTTATTTTAGTAATCTTTATAATAATGGACAGTACTGATAGCCTGCATGTTTGGATTTTCATTTCTGGTCTCCTTGGTTGTGTCTGTCCTTTACTCTCATTTTTCTTATCAATAAATAATGAATATCTGACTAGATGATGGCCAGTGTCTCTCTCTGCTTTGAATTTCTCTGTGAGTCTGTGTTGATATTAAGTAAAGTTGTAAGAATCGTTTAGTGATTTATTGAAATCTTTCTGAGACTGTCTCCCACTTTTTCTCTATTAAAAAAAATATATCCATAAAAGCACAATATTTGTTGGTATACCTAGGTTAAAAGTTAAACCCTGCCAAATGTGCCTTTAACTCTGAAAAATGGAACTAATAAAACTTAAAAGTATTCTTGATAAGGCAGCTTTGCTCTTTTAATTTTTTTAAGTAGATCTCAAGGTTTTGGGTTTAGAAATATGTTATCCAGCTTGCTGTTTAACTGTGCCATGTGGCCTTCAGGTTTTCAGCATTGCTCAAACTTGTTTTCATGTATATGAAAGAATATGGAGAACGTTTTCTTTTTTTCCCCTCAACTTTGTTCAGTGGTGTGTGGTTTTTTTTAAAGGCTTGCTTGAAGATGATAAAATGCTGTAATTTTAAATCCTGTCAGTGAAAGAAAAAAAAAAAAATCTAGGGCATTTAGCAAATCGGTACTCTTACACAATGGCTAATTTGTCTGCCTTGCTTGACATTTCTTTTGTGCCTTTGAGCACCTGATGGCCAAACTTGTATGCTAGGTGTCAGCTCTATTGTCTGAAATTGGGTGAGTTCAAAATCGAGTTTAGAAATCAGTCTTAGCATGAGATAGATCATGATTTTATAGTTTGTATATGGTTAGTAACCTCTCAACTTTCTGAAGGCTTTAGCAAGTTGATACTCAAACACCCCTTTTAAATAGCAATATGTAATTGTGTAGTAGCATGCTCTGGATTCACCCACACATGGACAAATATTTGTTGTTAAAGTTTGTGTATGGCTGGGCTATTTTTAGCAAGATTCTTAAAGTGTACTGAAGTATTCCGTGTCATGTCCAGGCAACTAAAACTCTGAATGTTTGACTTGGTTGTTTTTAGTCTCTAAAACATGTTTTTAGTACCATTACATATTTTAATTGTCAAAAAAGCACACTAACCAGCTCCTCCCCCACCACAGGGTTTGGTATTATGCATCTCTTATTTTAAATGCAAATAATTGCAGTTTAGGAATGTCCTTCTAATAGTCTGGGTCCAAAAATGAACATTTAAAAATATTAATATTTTTAAAAAGTATGTTTTCCTTAGCTTTCTGTCATGAAAAGTGTTATGGGTAAAGCATCGAACCACCCCGTCCTGTGGCAACATGTTGGCTCATAAAAATATAAGCATATCCTTGTAAGGAAATGTAAACCGTAGATATTTTAGGAGGTAGCTGGGCCAAGACTGGGTATACGTTTAGACTCTAGGCTGGACTTTGTGCTAGTGAGAAAACGTGGAGGAAGCATGTTTAATATATTACAAGACATTTAGCGACCCTTTATCCTGCATATTTAATTTGTATTTAAATATTCTGAATCAAGATAAGCCTTTGAAAAGGGCTGTGTAAACCCCCTTAGCTGGTTGTTTTTCTGTTTTTACACGGGGAGAATGTAGCTTTTTTCCCCAAGGATTTAAAAGTAAAGTTGACTCTTGAAAGAGTGAAAATCTCGTTGCACCCTGACAACCAAATATTATTGATATTTGAGTCAGAACGTTAGAACCTGGTATCCAGAAAAATCATGAGTGATATTCTCCCCATCCCATTATATTTTTTAAGTTCTATTTGGGGAAATTTTCCTTCCTAAGAAGAGTGACATAAATTTGGCAGGCAGGTAGCTCCTTTACCTTGAAGCTATGCTAGGCATGGCTAAGGAGTGCGCCTGGGATTGCTTCAGGTGGTGCTTCTTCACTCCCCTCGGGCTTTGAGGTTCCCTAGCGTAGCTCCTAGTGTAAACACAGAGTCATTTAGTGCAAGTGGCGACATCAAAACTCCCCTAAAGAGCTTGTTTAGAGCTGTTTTCACATGAAGGGGGATGCATTTTATAAATCTCACTCTCTTTACATGTCTGGTTTTGAAGTTGCAGAATGGGAGGTGTGCCTCTACCTCGGCAGTCTCTTTCCTGAAACTCTAGGGATTGGGCTATGCCGTTGGTTAACTTCTGGGTTTTTTCCCATTTCCCTAAGGTATAAGGTTCATGCTTGGAAGCCCTTGAAGAAACCATGAGGATAATACCTGAAGAGCTTTGCAGACCAGATATTTTCAGGGGAGAAGAGACTCGTAGTCTACACTCTGTTCTAGATGTCACTCTTCTCCTGTGTGCAGACCATCTCAGAGAGCTGCATTCTTGCAGAGTTCTCCAGAGAATGAGAGAACACTGTCTCGAATAACTTAGTACCCTAGGAACTCTATCCTAGAATATCAACTCTTTTCAGTAGTGAGGGGTAGGGGGAAGAAAACAACATTAACTGTGGACCTTCCGATTTCATGGTGTGCTTGAAGACTGTTCATGTCCTCTTCAGCCTTCTGTTTTAGGTGCTAAATTAATCTAGTCTTTGCATTTTCTAAATGTGACAATTGCCCTCTAATTACCCTTCAGGGTCTCCTTATCTCACATTAAGTTGAAGTATATACAGAATTCTCATATAATTTGATCTGAGTTCATAAAAAGAATATTAAATGAATTTAATACATCTCATATATCTTGGCATCATGTTTTAAAAATTATATCAGTTTACTAACTGATATTTATCAATTTATCATAATCCCAGTTTTCATCTTTGCTACTTCTGCTAGTTCATCTCATTTGATTCTTTTTTTTTTTTTTGAAAAAACTTAGTATTTTTCTATAAAGAAACATTTTCTTGTTGGCCTTCTTTTCTCCAAGGTCAGTTTGAGTCTGCGGTCATGTCTTTGAGCCTTTTATTTCCCTATCAACTCCACAGTTTTTTGTAGGCATATTTTTACGAACAGACTTTCAAAAATGGTTTAGTGAGTGAGTGAGTGACTGTGGCACAGGGGATTAAGACCCGCGAGTTCAGGAGGGCATTCTAGGGCTTGGGCAAGTCACTTAACCACTTTAGACTTCACACTTCCCATCTGCAAGAAGAGGGAGCTTGCTTTATCTTCGGGGTCACACCTAGGAAACTCTTCAGCATGACCTCTTCAAGTGACCCCGAGTAGAAAAATCTGTTGTCATCTCTCCTGGAAGTGACTGGGTGATTGTATATGTGTTATAAGTTTATGATTTAAAATTCTAAACCCTTTGATTCTCCAAATGTATACCAGGTTCAAAGCCTGTGGCAGACTTCACAGGTGAGCCACTGTGCTAATGGAAAAAAGCTACTCATCTGGCAGGTTTTTCATTCAGAAATTCTTAAAGATCTTGGTGGAGAAACAGTAGTACTTAATGTTTTTATAAAAATACCTTTTTAGAGGTGGTGCTACTGCCCTCTCCTAAGAAAGCCTAATAGCAGGGAGGTACAGTTTGTCTGGAGGAAAGAGTCAGTGCGGAAATCAAACCTTTTTGCTTCAGTCTCTGACTTGGTGCTGCCTTCCTGAGATGGCTGGTCTGATAGAAAGGTGCTGTCCAGACAGGAGACCTCAGTGTTTCTTAGAACAAGCAGACCTGTGACCTTGCTCGTTATAGCCCCATCCTTTAAAGACAGTATCGGTGTGATCTTAAGATACTGATTTTCTACTTCTGGAGTTTGAACCGCTAAGGATTTTCCTGCAAAATCGTAACTCACTCTTTGGGAACCCTCATGGCACTGAGTGCCCGCTGTAGTTTCTTTGATCACTTTCTTTCTTTTCATTTTGAGGATGGATAACATTTACTCAGGACAGACAATTTTTAGCTGCATTTTTATTTTTTCACATCACTTTGGTTCTAGAAATATTCGTATTATGAGATAACTTTTTCTTTTAAGTATTTTGAATGTATCTTTTAAATAGTTTTCTGGTTATTGGATACCTATTTTTTTTTTTACATTTGAGATTAATGCTTGTGTTTTGTGATAACAAAAAGTTTATTATCTTGAAAGTAATTTTAGAACTAAAATCCTTTCTTTAATATTTCGTATTTCTAAAAAGTTACGGCATTCTTGTTAAGCCCAGTTAAGTTTTTACAGTTTCCGAGAAAGATTTTTCTGAATTTTGATTCAGACCTGATTGGAACATGAATTACAAAGCCAGAACAGCAGCTAACATATGCAGTAGTGCTCACAACCTATTTAGATTGGCTGAGTGTTTCAAATACAGTTGTGCATACCCTGAGTCTCTTTCTTTAAAAAAAAAAAAAGAAAGAAAGAAAGAAAGAAAAGAAATGTTTGAGATGTTTTTCTCATTACCATCTTGACATCTGCCTGGTTACACATGAATAGCTTGACCCAGTCCCTCAGCAGGGAGACTACCGTGGCCTTGCTTTCAATAGCCATGTCACTGACAAAGAAAACATATGGAATATTTCATTCCTACTCTTCACAAACAGAGTCGGGGGCTGTGAGGGCATGCAGCAGAGGGCTTCATACTTCATGGTAGGTTGGCAAATTTGTGCATTAACCACACGGTCTGCTGTTAGTAATCGAACTGTGTTTTCCAAAGCCCCATTACATTCTGTGCAACGTTACATCCTGTGTTTTGGATGAATCAATTTCTAATATGAGTTTGAATTAAGTTCGTATGGTCTGCTTCCATGGTGGGGGTAATCATGTATTTTTCACCAAAGGCAATTTGTGTGTGTGCAGGCGTGCAGCGCATTTGGATGCTCCTCGTCCAGATTTGATATGTGCTGTGTGTTGGGAACGCACATGCTTGAATTCCCAGTAGAATACTCCTTGGGGACTATCTGCCTCTATGTTTATCTTCTTGTCAGTCTACAAAAAGACCTCAATTGATCATTCTCATGCTAGCCAAACACTGCTGCGTTGATCTTTAAAGGTTTCTGTTACATAGTACCAGTCTTCTACTTGGGGGCTCAGTTTCAGTTCAGCTAGGATTATGGGGTTTGCTTTGCAGCATCTGAATCTACAGTCAGCAGGTTTGACAGGAGATTGCCAAGAAACTGGAACAGAAGGGTAAGTTAATTTTTGTCTTTCTCAGGTCTTATTCTGTGTTAGGAGAATTTGCCATTGGCACCATTCTGGTTAAGGTGGCATGCCAGAAAGAGAAAAACAAAACAAAACAAAAAAAATATGACATCCAAAGATGAGAAGATTCATGACGCTGGCAGAGGAAATAATGACATCCTTTTCAATGGGGTCTTCTCCATCCCTTAAGTTACCCTAGCCTGAATTTCTAGTTTCATTGTTTCCTAGACAGGTGGACTGGGTTTGACAGAAGTTGATGATTTATCTAAAAGGAAGTGAGCTCCTATTGATTATTTTATTCCATATATAGCCAAATATTTAAATTTATATAGATATCTCTTCTAGAAGGTATTTCTGATAGTTCTTGGTGTCATTACTGAACATAAGTGGCATAATAACGTGCTAATAGAATTTATTGCCTTTCACATTTTCTTATAAGCATAATCCCTTTTGTAGTTTTTGATTATAATAGATTTCCTTTAAATTTGTTGGCTCTTGGGAGGTTCAATTTTAAAAAGTATCTGTTTTATGGTTCTTCAAAATGAATCTTCAAGTTACCTTTTTTTTTTTTTAAAATACCTTCATATTTTTATCTTAAAGTAAATGGTTTAATCTTGGATGTCCCATCTTCCTTACTTTAACTGATCACTTAACTGGCTTTCATAACTATGAATTCACATAACTCCCCCAAACCTCCCAGTCTTAAAATTTACCCTGTTTGCTGTACAGATCTGCAAGTTTTGAAATGTCTACAGTCATGTGACCACTACCACTGTCAAGATGTAGAATGTTTTCATCATTTCCCCAAATTTTTGTGTGCCCCTTTGTAGTTAATCCCTTTCTTCACACCCAGCCCTGGCAACTACTAAACTGTTTTCTACATTGGGTCTCTTGTTTTATACAGTTTTGTCTTTACCCGAACGAAGGTCATATAAATCGAATTAAACAGAATGTAGTCTTTTATGTCTGGCTTCTTTTACTCACCATACTTCCTTTGAGATTCTACCATGTTGTTGCATATGTCAATTTGTGATGCTCATTTTCGTTGCTGAGGACTATTCCATTGTATGGATGTACTACAATTCCTTTATCCATTCCCCGGTAGAGGGACATTTGCCTTGTTTCCACTTTTGGGGAATTACAAATAAAGCCACTATAAATATATTGGTTTTGCATGAACCTAGGTTTTGCATGAACCTAGGTTTTGATTTTACTTGTGTAAGAATTAGCTAGAGTGAGACCCTGGGTCATATAATACATGTTTATAGGAAAATGTTGGTCTCGATTTTCATGTCTTAGAGCTACAGTGAGGTTTGTTATCGCTAATTATAGCCTCAATATATTGTTAGTATGGTATGTAGTATTAGCAAAAGCTGTTTAAAAACTGATTTTCTTTAAATGTCTACTTTCAAAAGGGAGAATTCCAGCTCCCTTTCTGATAACCTGGTAGTTCCTATAATACTTCCAAAGACTCCCGTAGAAATGATCCTAATGTGAAGCAATTTGCTTACAATGAAGAAACTTTGAATTATTAGTGTATCCATGTTTGAAGAGTCTGATTCAAAAAAATGGACATTTGGTGAGGAATTGTTGGGCCTATTTGTATATTAGACATCTTACATGTGCTAATTGTAATTTCCACTATAACCATTCTTGGTCTATAGTATGGCTCCTGTTTTATAGCTGAGCAAACAGATTCAAGAGGGTTAGGTAACTTGCCCAAACATCTCACAGTTAATGGGTGGTAGTTTGTGAAGCTCAGGTGCTCTGTATTTGTAAGTAGTTTGTTTAGATATTTGACAGTTTATCAGGAGAGGAAAAAATAAAATGCAAAATGAAATGGTAAGAAGCTACAGATTGTTATAGGCAAAAAAA
This sequence comes from Lepilemur ruficaudatus, assembly GCA_963574885.1. NCBI lineage: Eukaryota > Metazoa > Chordata > Mammalia > Primates > Lepilemuridae > Lepilemur > Lepilemur ruficaudatus. The sequence continues at coordinate 28,225 of CAUYRT010021850.1, forward strand.
AAAAAAAATCAGAACTGAAAATAAAGCATACCCAAAAAGGGTACACACATCTATATATGTACATACACTGGGAGACCGTGGCTTGATTTAGGAGTAACTGATATTAAAGAATCTATTTACTACTGAAAATAGTGTTGTCTTTTATTCATAGCAGAATTTTTTTAAAAAGTATCTCTTAGTCTCCCTGCTTTTTGTACATCTTCGTTTAAAAGCTTTCATATCATTTTCCATGTTAATAGTGTTTTTCTGAGTCAAGAAAGTGTCAGTCATATGCTTTTTGGCTTTCTTTTTCTTTCTTTCATGAAATTCACTTATATGGCAAATGAGGATCAGATCTGTGAGTAGACTCACTTTTCTATTTCGTAAGGAGCAAATTTCTGAATGTGCTTCTTTAAACCAAAATCTTGAAGTAGATTGAAAAGCAAAGTGTGCAATATGATGGTTTCCATATAGCTGCCCCCTTTCACTCACTGGAATTTCCTGCCTCTCCTGTTGAAGATGTTTTTATAGGGAAGTCAGCATAAAAGTGAATCACCCATGAGGCTTTTTTTCCCCCAAGGCATTTCATTTAGTCAACTTGGTATTAATTTAGTCGGTACTCTTTAGTTGACTTGAACACTTTGTTTGTTGATGGTGTGAGCAGATGTTTATTAAGCTGTTAATATTTTACAGGCTTGATGGGTTCCTGTTTGGATTTGCATGTTCTTTCCTTTAGCAGCAGGACTATTCATGATTGAATCTGTGGCCACAGTTTTAATTTTGAATGTACAGGTGATAGCCAGCCCCATCCTGCGATAATTTGCTTGGTGATTCTAAAGGTTTTTGTCTTCTCCTGGAAGAGTTTTACTTATATTGCATTCTGAGTCATGAAGAGGTTTCTGATCTGTTTTGCCATTCAGCTAAATCATCACCATCATCTTGTTATTAACTTAGATACTACTAATGTTATTGAGTTTCAGGCATTAAGTGAAGTGCTTAACCTGTGTTATCTAGTTAATCCTCCCAATAAGCCTTAAAAGCATATGCTATTATTTTCCCCATTTTCATTTTTAATTTTTTTTTTTTGAGACAGAGCCTCACTCTGTCACCCTGAGTTAGAGTGCAGTGGCATCATCACAGCTCACTGCAACCTCAAACTCCTGTCTCCCCATTTTAGAGATGGAGAAGCCATGGGGAGTGAGGGCTTACTACCACTGGCAATGTGAGGCTTTGCAGATGGGGTGTGTTAGATCTTGGCTTTTTAGACTGGGGTTATTTGGTTGAGTGGGTTTTATAACAGTTTCATTGCTCTTCTTAGATGTAGGCGTTCATCTTTCTTACATTATAGATGAGGGATTAGTTCTGGAGAGGTTAAGTCTGTTTTGACCTCTGCTCAAAGTGTCTCTACCGCTTAGAATATAGATTTGGAAAGAATCTTAAAACCCATCCAGTGAAGTGGACCTAAAACTCTGTGTGTTATTGGCCACCCATCAAAGAGGCTAGATCTTCCCATGGGGAAAACAAAAAGTCCATTTATGTGTTTATAGATGTAGTAGTTATTATTTGCTAAAACTTTCAATTACATAAATCCTAACACCAAATTCTTACTGATATTTTTCAGACATTTTCTCCCATCTTAGTACATTTCTGTTAATAATTGGTAGAAAAGAGCTGGCTCAAATTCCCCATTTAACAAGGGAGAGGCCCAGTTACGTTTACTTGTATGACATGCCCACAATCACTTGCAGCACTCAGAGTATGTTAAAACAAAGTGCAGAAGGAAGAACATTATCAGAAGAGTTGGTTTTCTCTTTGATTATGTAAATCTTTAGTAAAGAATTTTGACTTGTGTTGCTTGTGGCTTCTGCCTGTTGGATGGTAAAATTTCCTGTTCTCTTCTTCCTTGTTTTCCCGGTTTTCCATGGGCCCAGTACTTTGTTGAAATTGTAGGAGATAGTTAATTTGTGGAGGTGAATGAGAAGGTTTCATGTAAATATCTTTATCTGTTCAAACTATTCTTTGAGAGCAACAAATACTTGTATCATGGTTTATGGAATCAGTAGTCTTTCAACTTTAAAATAATAATTACTTGCTGAAATAGTAAGTCAGTACTTAAAAAATGAATTAGTTCAGTATCTACTTATTAAGTGTCTTCTGTATTAGGAACTGTTTTTGGTGCCGGAGACACAGAATTGAACAATATCTGAGAGTGTCCCTGCTCTCATGTAATTCACCTGGCGGGGGTGGGTTGGGGTGGTGGTGACAATGAACACTAAATATGTAAGATCAGGTAATATTAAATACTGTCCAGGAAAATAAAGTAGGCTGAAGAGAGAGCTTGCTATTTAAATAGTCAGGGAAGGATTGAATGAAGTGAAGATTTTAAGATAATAATTCAGTATCTATAGGAATATAAGTCCATCTTAAGCAATGGCAAGATTTAAAAAGTTCCTCCGCCACCCCATAATGAGTTCAATTAAAACATAAAAAGAATAAAAATCAATATAGCAGAATAAAGTGGTGTATTAATACAGTGGAATACTACACAACAATAAAGGAACAAACTATTGATACATGCCACCACCTGGATGGTCCTCAAAGGCTTTATGCTGGGTGATAAAAACCAAGCGCAAAAGGTTATATGCTGTATGACTTCAGGTATGACACTTTAGAACGACAGAATTATAGTGATGGAGAACAGAACAGTGGTTGCTAAGGTTAGAGATAGGAAGACTGTGTGACTGGAAAAGGATTGCAGGCAGGAATTTCTTTGTGGTGATGGAGCAGTTCCTTATCATGATTGTAGTGGTGGTTACAAGGAATCCATCTGAAATAGGGTCTGTAGTTTAGTAAATAGTGTTGCAGCAGAGTAAATGCCCCAGTTTAGCTAATGTATTATGGTTATGTAAGACGCTGCCTTTGGGAAAAGCTGGACGAAGGCTGTACAGAAACTCCTGTACTATTTTTGTAACTTCTGATGAATCTTAAATTATTTTTAAAAACAACAACAAATATACCAGATCAGTTGAGAGTCCTGAGAAGTCTTAGTCTTGGTCTTAACCCTTAACTAAGATGAAGAAACTGAATCTCTGAGGTAAGGTGACAACCCAAGACTGCAAAGCCAAAGTCTCAATCAAGACCTTTCAACTTTCAGGTCAACATTATTTTGCTCCTTGAGAGTATAACGAGTTTTAATTTGTTATTGAGGAAGTGTTGGAAGATTATATGGGTATTCTCCATCTTTCTCCCCAGCTTCCTGCTCCCCACCTCCTGCCCTGTGTGTGTATGCACCTGTCTGAATTCTATGTTCTGAAGCAGATAAAGTGCAAAGTATGCATTAGGTTTATAATTTACATGGTTTTAGTCATATTTTTGAATGGAGCACACATGGATCTCTTATGCAGATATTTCATTATGGAGTGCTTGGTACAGTCTAAGTAGTATTGGGAATGACCTTGGATCTCTGCCTGTGAATTAGTAGCTGAATGGTGTTTTACTTCTGATGATTCAGTATATTTGCCTTAATTGCTGGATTAACCAATTTCTTGCCTCCCACAAAAAGCACACACATTTGTATAAAGACAGGATGAATGAATGAAGTTTTAGGGACTAATTTTTGTGGTATTTAAGCAACAATAGTTTAGATTACCCACAACCTTAATTTCCTTTCATGAGTCCTATAGATGGGCTTTGTCACCATTTACACTTGATTACTTCATTGTTAACCCCAGTGATGTGATTTAGCATGCAAAGACTTAATTATTCCTTTCTGGCCTAGTGAGAAATTTCCTTCCAATAATTGCCTCCATTGCCCTTTCTCCTCTTAAACATTTAGTTTGTTTGGAACAACGTGGTTGCTCAGTAAGCAATTCCAAGCTCAGCAGTGCCTGGAGCTGTCTTTGGACCATAATTTGTACCTTTGACATAGTGACTTAGGCCTCAGTTCTTAAGTGATGACTGGTGGGTGCCTTTCGTTAGAGGAGTAGGGTAAGCATTTGTCTGAAGTTTCGGTTTGGTTCATGACCGCAGGGTACTAAAGAGTTCCCTGGTGGTCTCTCTTTTTAAATTTGTTTCCTTATTTTAAGAGAAAAGTTATACCACCTTTAAAAATATGATTAGATTTCTTAAAACTTTAGTTTTAAGTGTTAAGAAGTACTTTAGTTTTGAATACTAAAAGCTTTAGTGTTTTTAAGAAGTGTTTTTGTAAGGAGTCCCGTGTAAGCCTAGTATTAATAATAGTATGGATCCTTATGTAACATGACACTGGACATTATTCTGTGAACTGGAGGATTGGACTTGTTGGATTAAATTGAGAGATTTAGGCAGGATTGGCAAAGAGGTGTTTTTGTTTAGTTTGGTGTTTAAATAAAGTTATTGCGTCTAAAGCCCACAGGCAAGGAATGGAGATGAGAGCAAAATTTTCTGTGAGGGTATTTTTTACTTTATGGAGACAACATTGTGGGAAGTTCTGTTTCATTTTCCAAGTGGAAGTTTGTGGAATTGAAAGTGTATATTTTCTGCCAGGAGGAAAGTATTCTGCCAGGAGGAATTGAAAGTATTCTCTCTACCCTGGGCTTTGTTTCAAGTAGAGGAATATGCCCGTGTCTCTATAGGCAATTTATAAGGCTGGTTGAATATCACTTTTTAATTTTTTTTGGCACCCTGTTTTTACAGCTTTAGTCCTAAAGCTGTGTCACCCATCTTCAAAATTCTATCCCTTCTCATATGCTTAAAAAATGTTAGTAGCTCCATTTCTCTCAGGATCTAGAGTAACAGTGGCATGATAGGGTAGTTGGATATTCTACAATAAAAATACTAGTATGTCAGTCTGTTGGAAAGCAGAACATTACATTCATCAGACTTAATTGAAAGTGCTTTTGAGGGAGATGTTTTATGTAGCCAGGTTCTGCCTTTCAGTTTCCACGTGTACAAGACATTTTGTCTTAAATCATCAGTTTTTAGGGGACCTAACTTTTTGCTAACCTAGAAATAAGTCAAAGGAACACTCACCGAAGAGATGTAGATAATAAAGCAGTTCCAGTCGTTAAAGGATTGATCAGGAAGCACAGCAGAAACAATCAAAGCCCTCCTGCGATCTACTTCCTGGAGTATTTTTAAAAGAGTTTAAAGTATTCGGTCTAGTGCAGACATATGTCATTTGATTTTTGTAAGTCGTATGTCAGGTAACAGAATTTTCCTCATAAATGATGTCATTTTCAACATTTCACATGGTGATTGAAATAGATTTTTGTTAAACTGTAATTACCCTACAACAAATTCAACATTATCCTTTCAAAAACTGTCAGGGATGTTGTGAGGATTCATTCATTGTATTTGAGTAGGCATTGATTATTTTACATCTGCCAATCAATATCTGGACAGTGTTGATGGACAGCTTGTTCTCTTGATAGCTTAATTTATTATTTACAGATAACTTATGATAGTTATGATATTATCGTAGCTCACGATAATTAGATATTATCAACTAGATTTTTCCCTCTATTTGCATACTTCCCTGAAAAAATAAGAAAAATAAAAATTACCACAGTGTGTTTTAATCTTGTTTTATTTGAGTTTGAATATCAGTGAGTGAGAAAAGGCATTTGTTGGTAGTCTTAATCTGGTGAGAGTGGCGGTGAAAGGCAGTACCCCTGCCCTCAGGAGGCTTGCCTCCTCCAGTGGTTTATTTCAGGGGCTCATTTCTGATAATATGCTGTTACACTCCTCTAAAGAGAATGGAATGCAGGAAATCTGCTCAACATTTCCAAATGAAAATACGTATTTGTAGCTTTAATGCATAATTCAGCCTCTCATGAAAAATTAGTGTTTTGTGACAGAAGAATTTAGATCTTGAACAAATACGTAGCAAAATCATCTTGTTTCCATAACATTCTTTACAACTAAAGAACAACTAAAATTCTGGGTAATTTATTTTAATTTAATAATGGTTCTAATTTAGTGCTGATTTTATTAAACTAGGTCTTACTAGATTTGCTACATTGAAGCCAGTGATCCTGTATTTAATGGGAAGCTCTTTGAAAAGAGCATTATGGAAACAAAATGATTTTGCCATACATTTGTTCCTGACCCAAATTCTTTAATATCATGCATAAGTAATTTTGACTCTTACAGTGCTACAGAGAGCAATAATTGTAATCATAGAACCACAGGATATAGACCTGGAATGCTTTGCATGGTGCTGCATTAACATGGAGCATTAGTGAGAATTATAAGGTTCACTGACGTATATTAAATATAACATACTTAAAATCCTATTACTTTCTTTGTCTTTAGTGAAATGAGACACTTTGGTCGAACATACATTTTTAAAGTATTTAAAGATTTAATATGCTATTGAGAAAATGCACAGTAGTCATATATATTGTGAAAGCATAACATGAACTATTAAAACAGTAGACATGTGTTTCTAGATGCCTCATGCTCAGAATTGTTTGTAAGCTCCCTGAAGGCAGGAATCAAGTCTCACTTCAGGAATCAGGTCTCACTGGGTATCTTCTTAGCTCTTCCCTTGCATTTGTGCCTTGCACGAAACCTACTTTTAAATATTGAATAAATTGAAAGACATGGACAGATTGCCTTTGGGTATTACCTTTTACTAGCGACATTTTATTAGTTGATTAACTTGCTTAGCCAAAGTTTATACTGTGAACATTGATGAGTGTGTGCCTATTGTATTTCCCGGTGCGCTGCTGTATCACAGGGGGAGGAGGGGATGATATGGACTGTGCGTCCTGTTTTAACATTTATCAAGCCCTTCATGTGTGCCAGGCATTGTGCTAAGACCTTTACACTTGTTAGTTCACTTGATCATCATAACAGCTGTATGAGAGAGGTACTCTTTATTCCCATTTTAAGCTGAGAAAACTGAGACACAAAATGTTTAAATGCACATTAGTCAAATATATTGGAAATATGTATCCAAGGTCGTGGTGTATAATCTGCAACCAGGATTTGAACCCAAACAGTCTGACTCCAGAGCCCGTGTCCACCAGTCTACCATGCTGGCTCACAAGTGTCCATAGGTGATGCGGTTTGCTGGAGAGGACAGACACAAGCACAGATAAAATACAGTATGAGAATATGGTAAAGGAGGGATGAACAAAGGGCTGTGGGAGCAAAGAGGAGGGGAATTTACTCTGCCTTGGGGAGTTAGAAGGCTTCGCAGCAGAGGTGACATTTGAGCTGGGTCATTTAGTCTTCTGTAGGGCAGCTGCCAGAGTTCTGCCTTGTTTGAAATAAGCACATTTACAAGAGAATAGTGGAGCACATTCCACTTGATGGATTGGATTGACAGATTGAAAGTAACTCCCCAGAATGATGGCTTTGTTAGGTATTTGTTCTCTGAGAACCCTACCTGCCACTCCCCTTTGGTGAATTGTGGCAAGAAAGCTGTCACATTAAGCTGTCATTCAGGATATTTGTGAGGGGGGAGGGAAGGACAAATTATGGGCAGAACTAGGTATTTTCAGAACAGCCTAAAACACGGAAAGATTATATTTCAGAGCGTTTAAAAATGAACACAGCAGCCCCCCCTCCCTTTTTAAGTCGTGCAAAAAAGAAAATTGAAGAATGAAAAGTTAATTAGGCTTTGGATATTTTTAAAGCTGGACATTCTGATTCTTATCCACTATAATTATAGGAAGCTTTGTTAAGGCCAAGATAGAAAAAGAAATCAATTATAGACTTATACAAAGTTCTTACAGAGATTGTTTAATTCTAAAAATACTTGATTTTTTTCCTATGTGGTTTTTAAGGAGTTTTCAAGGAGCAGATTCAGTTCCACCTTCTCTTAGGCTTTGTCTTAGTTGTCTAGTTTATTTGCTTTAAGAATGTCTTGTGTTTTGCTGGAGGTTTTTCCCCCCACAGTTTGTAGGTATTAAACTAGCAAAAGGTTTAGAAGACCAATCTAGGTCTTTCAGAATTATGGCTGCTCACAGTTTTGTTTCTGGGGAAATGGTTTAACAACACTTCTTGGAGTTGGCACTCTCTTGCCTTGCCCCGGCTCCTGCGTTCCCACCTCCTCCTCACCCTCCACTCCCCAAGCCTGAAATGGAAAGAACTTGCTTTGTTACTGATGATAATATTTAAGCTCCAAAATTTTAACAGTATTTCAGTTGCAAATAAATGGAAATTGTGTATTCTGTTTAATGTGTTTCAGAAAATCCCTGCTATTTTTTTTTTCTTTAAATACAAGAAAACAGGCGTGTAATGCCTCATTGAAAAAAGCCTGTAGGGGTGCTTTGTGCAGGTCTTAATTAAGGGCTTTGAAAGACCAAACAAAAGGGAAAAGGAAAATGCTACAGGGTTATTGTTATTCCACCCCATTGGCTCAGCTAGCTGACCATCCATTGGAGCATTTTGTCCATTTTGAAACTGAATGACACTTTTGTTCGTGATTAACAGAGGTGAAAGAAGCCAATTATTGGGCCCGTCTTTTTCCATAGAGCAGCTGCTGTTGGATTTAACTGCAGGCAAATATGGCCTTTTACTACCACAAGGATGTTGTGATGACAGTTTATTTTTATAGAACTATGTGGTAGAAAACAAAATCTGTCTGACTCCTGTTGTGAATCTGCCCTGGAATGTATCACGAATGGGTAACTTTAATGTGCTAGCTGTTCCATAGTTCTCCTTTAAAAAAAATAACCTCTATGCGTGTGTATATGTATATAATACCTGCGTCCATATTTTAACAGATTTCTATGTATGAGTTCAACATTAAAGTTATATAAGGTATTTCAAAATCTGTACATTTGTAAGCAACTTCAACTTTTCCCTATTTTAATTCTAATACCCCCTCACTCCTCAAATAACTTGTTAAAGTTGCAGAGTAATTAGTGGAAGACTGAGTGTCTTGCCTGAGTCTCAAGCTGTTTTGATATCCAGACTACTTAGGTGGGACATAGGAGTCTCAGAGACCACTTACCCATTAGTTCAGACTCCATGTTCTCTGGCATTCAGTGACAGATATGATACTTGGGAGGACTCTCCCATTGTGTCTTGGTATTAATGCACGTGGAGTAGTGGGTGAGGCTGGGGCTGGGGCATTAGGTTCGGCTCTCAGAATCCACCCCACTCTCTTATGCTCTTGGACAGTGGGGCAGGAGTTGGGGTTGGGGGATCCAGGGGTCAGCCCTGATTTCCTTCAGTAAAGACTCTGTTTTTACCTTTTGAGGTATTCTGGTGCTATGAACTAAGTGCCCCGTCCAGTGTCTCCTTGGGCAGTTTTCTGAACCTTTCTGAGGCTCGGTTTAATCCTCTAGGTGGAGTTGATAACACCTGTTTTTCAGAGTGGTCGTGAGAATTAAATGAGTTGAGCATGTTCTGTGTCTAGCACGGTCGCTGTGATATGGGAAACATTTGACGAGTGCTAATTCCCTTTCTTTCTCTTTTGCTGTGAGCAGTTCCTCATACCAAAATCTGAAACGAAACTTCACTTCTTACCCAATTAGTTTTCTTCTTAGTAGGCTTTCAAGTAGCAGAGGGGGTTCAGTTTTTAGGGATAATGTAATGAAAATAAGTGGCTTCTCTCTGCAGCCCTCCCCTTCATTTGCCCAGAACAGAACCAACACAGCCCTGTGCAGAAAATGCAGTATTGACTCGCTCTTTGGAGAGCCATTGTCATAATTCATTTTAGAGTCTTCTCAGGCCTAGTCTTGTCTTGCTCTGTAGCCTTGGGAAAGCCACTTAAATTATGTGTTTCTTTATTGACAACATAGTGATAACAACACTTTACTCACTTTTCAGATATGAAGATGATTATATCGTAAGTGGTTTTTAAGCCCTTCATAGATATCAGTACATTAAAATGGAACAGGGCGGTTCCTTACATTATAAAACAAAAGAAAATAAGGTTTTGTGGCAAGACAGGTAACGTAGTTGTGTAGCTGTGTAGGGCTAAATTATTAGTTGAACGAGCTGTGGAGTATTGAAGTTCACTTTGTGGCTCACTGGGTGGCCTCTTTGGGTATCATTTTCACCCCAGTGAGAAAGTGAGTAGCTCTGCTATTTGTAGACCTTCCAGAAAAGGTGGTTTTGGAGCTGGCTTGTCTCTTTTCCCCGGATGATTTCCCGCTCCTCTTCATCCCCAATCTTTGCTTGCCCCATGTCCTCTCAAACCCATGGTTGATACGCTTCATTGACCTTCCTACACTCATCGTTGCTGCCTGTAGGTTTTGGTTTCCATCTTCCTCACAGCCTCCACTTCTGTGGGTTACGACCTTCAGTTCTGACCCCTTACGAATACTGTCATCTACTGGCTTCTCTGTTGGTCCCCTTTAGAGAAGAATTGGGTGCCAAGCTCATGGTCTTCTCATTATTTCTGCCGTCCCCTCCCCAACCTTGAATTCTGTCATTTGCCCCACATGGACAATCTGTCCAACGCCCTTGCCTCTTCGTTCATTTATCTCCACACTGGTGGGCTCTGTTTTGACTCCACCTCAGCCGTTTCCTCCCATGACCACATCTTGAACCCTGTGAGCACCTAGAACTGCTACATAACTCTGAGGACCACCTTTTTTTTTTTTTTAATTTTAGCTCAGATTTTTCATTTCTGTCACTATACACATTTTCCCACCTCATTAAGTAAGCCTGATTAGGTCCCTTGATCCTTTTACTTTCTATCATTTATTTCTTTTTCTGGTCAGATTCAGGTCTACTGTCCATTCCTTCAGCCTCTCTCACCTGTGTCCTTAACCCTCTTACCCTGTTGTCTTATCAAAGGTGACTTTTTATTTAATGATGAGATCAGTGTATTTAGTCACCTGTGCCCCTTTTTTGGTAAACCACCTAGTGGGTCACAAACTAAGTACTTACTACACACTGCTCATCATTTGAGGAGATAGCTAGCTAGCAGAGGCTGACTGCTTCGATGTAATGGTTTGTTAGAGAATGAGAATGGAACTTCCATAGGAGAAAAGGCTTTCCATTATGACCCTGGGTGATCTTCCTGAGATCATTTAACCTTCCCTGGGTTCTGGTTGCTTCATGTACACATTGAAGATACTTGGCTATGTGGTCCCCAATATTTCTCTAGCCCTACACATTGCATGATGCTAAAATGGAATTCTTGTTCTAACTCTGTTTGCTTAACGGTATCACTTTAGGTAAGTCAGGTGACTCCTCTGGGTCTCAGTTTCCTCATTTTAAAAAGGGATGTTCCCCCAGCTCTATGTGCCTCACAAGGTTGCTGTGAAGTCCGAGTAAATACAGTTTAGAAGTGTCCTGTAAGATCTATGTGGTGGTTCTCAACTGTGCTGCTTTAATGTGTGTTAGTCATCAGCAGGGCTGTGTAAAACACAGACTGCGGGGCCTCCCCTCTAGAATTTCTGATTCAGCAGACCTGGGATGGGGCCCAGTTAATTTGTGTTTCTGACAAATTCCCAGGCAATATTGATGCTGCTAGTCCTGACAGCATACTTTGAGAACCACTACTACTTTAAGGAGTTCTAGGTATATGGAATATATTACCTCATTACACTTTTAGGAATTCCATGTAGGTATGTTAACCATACTTTTTAGTCAAAAATCACGACAAGCCTGAGGGTCTTTGTGGGAACAAAGTTACAAATTAATTGGAATTCAGACTCTTCCTGAGCATTTTGGACCTACTGTTGTTCCATGTGTAAGTATACAAAACTACATTTCCCCAAGAATTAACTCATGAGAAGAATTGAATTTGTATTGAAAATCTACTCAACAGTCGTACTGTACCCTGTGAAACCAGAACCTTTTCCCACAAGGTACATGTAAATGAAATCTCAAACATAGACTCTCTTTCTCAAAGAATTCAAGCAGGTGCCACATAGAAAGCTCAAGATGCTGCTGGGATTATTTTATCAGGTTTCACAAACCGACGACTTTCAGGATTGGTTTGAAGGGTCATCTGTTGGGCAGGCAGGCATGTTCCTTCCCATGTTTTCCATGCGTCTGCACACCCCTTCACCCTGGTTAGGATGCATTATAGAAATTGTGCCTCAAGGAAAGTTAGAAAGTGACTATTCATAGTTTAAAAAATCACTCACTGGAATTGCTCATACGCTGTTGATGGGAATGTAGACTAGTGCAGCCACTGTGGAGAACAGTTCCTCCAAAAACTACAATAGCACTACCATATGATCCAGCAACCCCACTACTGGACATTTATCCAAAGGAAAAGAAATCAGTATATTGAAGAGACATCTGCACCGCTGTGTTTATTGCAGCACTATTGACAATAGCCAAGATAAGGAATCAGCCTAGGTGTCCAACAGCAGATGGATGGATAAAGAAGGTGTGGTGTGTGTGTGTGTGTGTGTAGTGGAATACTTTCAGCTATAAAAAAGAATGAAATCCTGTCATTGTGTCATTCTCAGCAACATGGATGAAATCAGAGGACGTTATGTTAAGTGAAATAAGCCAAGAACAGAAACTTAAACAACACCTGTTCTCACTCATATGTGGATACTAAAAAAGTTGGTCTCATAGAAGTAAAAAGTAGAATAAAGGATATTAGAGGCTGTGAAGGGTAGAGGGAAAGAGGGAGGATAGGGAGAGACTTTTTAAGGCATGCAAAATTACAGCTAGGTAGGAGGAATACGTTATAGTGTTCTGTACCACTGTAGGGTGACTGTAGTTTAGTTTAAAATAGGTAAAAGGAGGATATTGAATGTTCCCAGTACAAAGAAATAATAAATGTTTGAGATGATGGATATACTAGTTAGTTACCCAGTTCTGATCACTATGTTTTATGTATTAAGCATCATTATATATTCCATAAACATGTATAATATGTGTCAATTAGAAAGGTAAATAAAAAAGAATTTAAAAAAAATCACTTCCTAGGGTTTCTTCAAGGGTGCTTCAGTGTTTTAAGTATTGACTCACTACCTACTTCACGAAATGGCCCGGCTCCAGCGAGGGAAGTAGAGGAGAGAGGTAGACAGAAGAAACTTCAGCTGTTGGGAACATTGCCAATTAAAAATGCACTTGAGAGGATGTAAAACTGTATAGCTGCTATGGAAAACAGTATGGTGGTTCCTCAAAAAATTAAAAATAGAGTTACTATGTGACCCAGCAATGTCACTCCTACGTCTATACCCTAAAAAATTGAAAGCAGGGCTGGATGCACAGGCTCACACCTATAATCCCAGCACTTTGGAAGGCCGAGGCAGGAGGATCGTTTGAAGCCAGGAGTTTGAGACCAGCCTGGGCAGCATATCAAGAGCCTGTCTTTACAATAAAAGAAAAATGAGCCAGGTGCAGTGGAATATGCTTGTAGTCCCACCCACTCAAGAGGCTGAGGCAGGAGGATTGCCTGAACCCAGGAGTTGGTGGTTGCAGTGAGCTGTGATCATGCCACTGTCCTCATGCCCAGGTAACAAAGTGAGACCCTGTCTCTAAATAAATAGATGGAAATTGAAAACAGAATCTTAAATGTTTGCACACCCATGCTCATAGCAGCATTATTCATGATGGTTAAAAGGTAGAAGCACCACACATGTCCATCAGTGGATGAATATGGTTGTGGTATATACACAGAATATCTTATAGCCTTAAAAAGGAAAAAAATCCATCCTGACACAGGCTGCAACATGTATGAATCTTGAACACACTATGCTAAGTGAAATAAGCCCATCACAAAGGAGAAATTCTGTATGATTCCACTCATAAAGTACTTAAAGAAGTCAAATTTGTAGAGACAGAAAGTAGAATGGTAGATGCCAAGAGCTGGTGGAAGTGGGGAAGGGGGAATTATTTTGTTCAGTGAGTACAGAGTTTCAGTTTTGCAAGGTGAAAAGAGTTCTGATGGATGTCAGTGATGGTTACATGACGGTATGAATATACTTAATGCTACTGAACAACTGTACACTTAAAATGGTAAATCTTATAACATCTCCATTATGAAAATGTCAATATTCTTATACATCAGGGTTTCTCAACCTTGGCATTGACATTTTGGGTTGGATAATATTTTGCTATAGGAGCTAATATTAGCCTGGGTTTTTCAGAGAAACAGAACCAGTAGAGAGTGTGTGTGTATGTATGTATATATTTGCTGAGATTTATTAAAAGGAATTGGCTCACATGGTTGTGGAGTCTCAGAAGTCCCAAGATATGCAGTCAGTAACCTGGAGACCCAGGAGTACAGTGGTGTAGTTTCCCATCCAAGTCTGAAGGGCTGAGACCCAGGAGAAACTATGATATAAGTTTCATTTCAAGTCTGAAGCCCTGAGAGCCAAGAGAGTCAGTGGTATAAGTTCTAGTCTGATTATGAGTCAAGATAAGGCAAATGTCTTAGCTAGGAGACAGGAAGAGAGAGCGAATTCTCCCTTACTCCACTTTTTGTTCAATTCTAGCCTTCAATGGATTGGATGAGGCCCACCCATACTGAGGAGTGCAATCTGCTTTACTCAGGCTACAGACTCAAATGTTAATCTCATCCAGAAACATCTCTACATATGTATCAAGAATGTGTAACCAAATATCTGGGTAGCCCATGGCCCAGTCAAGTTGACACATAAAATTAGCCATCATAGGGCCTGTCCTGTGCATTGTAGGAGGCTTAGCACCATCCCTGGCCCCTACTCACTAGATACCAGTAACCTGCCACCCTCTCGCCACGAAGTTGTGACAACTACAACTAGATCCAGACATTGCCAAATGTCCCCAATGCCAAATCACCCCCGGTTCAGTGTATTGCTATCCATTCTTAAGAGGAGTACAAATGCCTTGGGTAAGGAAAATTAGATATTCTTTCCAGACTTCTGTTTGTTTTGCTCTCCTCTTGTATTTTTTAACATTTTGATATTTTTAGGTAGTACATATTTATCATTTTGTACTGAGAAAAATGTGGGAAAGGCAGAGACCTAGATTTTTGTTTTGATTCCGGTTGTATGGCTTTGAAGAAAGAAATTGTCCCATTCTGGGCCTTTGGTTTACTCATTAGTACATGTTTTGGGGGTGGGGATGAGGGTGGTCAGAACTAGATCATCTCTGGTTTCTTTTCACATACAGGTAGACACTGAACACTAGCCCTTTAGAAGAGATTCAGGTGAAAATCCGTAAAGACTTTAGAAGTAGGACCACCTTCTTTCTATACCTAGCATGACAAGGGTTGGAAGAGCAGATCTAGTCCCTGTCCTTGCAGGAAATGCCTGACCAGGTGGCATTCAGTAAAAACAGTCACTGCCTTTCAACTGTTTACTTATAAAGCACTTTGTAAAAAGTGCATTTTATGGAGAAACATTGGTTTTAATGATTCCTTCTAGGTAGCATATTGAAACTTTTTTCAACACTGGAAAATAGCAGCAAAAACCATTGGTCCATCTACCACACATGCATAATTATGATTTTTTTCAAAATAGCAATTTATATAAAAAAAAATTGGCCAAAATAGTAGAGTTCCTTGGCTATTTTTAAGGAAGAAATTACTAAGATGCAAAATAAGTTTTAAAATAAAAATGAGTGTGTGTATATTTGGACTAACTTACATGTTTATGTTGGTTGTCCCAGCTCAGCCACATAAGTGGCAGTTTTCACTCTGGGCCAAGCTTTTTAGCTTGCCCTCCCCCAAATTTAAGACCCATCCCAGCTTTTATGGCTCATGTTGCTATCTAAATATTGGGTGGAAACAACAGAAGAACCAAAATAAAATGGATGGGGAGATTATCTGAAATTAAAACTAGTTAGTAACCAAAAGGGCAGATATATATCCTGTTTTTTAGTGTCTCCCTCCCCCCTTCAATCCCTCCCCAAATGCAGTGCAAAGGCTGGTGCAGCTAAGTGAGAGGCCTATCATACAAATTCAGGATTTGCAAACATATATTTAGGCCTAGAGTTTCTTGCAGATGTGTGAGAGATATGTGATAACATTATGAACAAATGATATTAACACCTATGATACGAGCAAGCAGTTCAGTAGTTATTTTCACTGCCATGTTGTAAACTATAATTACATAAATTGTAGGACTGGTAGAAAATATCTTTACTGCGATCATGATTTATTTTCCTGAGATTTTGTTCTTCCCCCCGCCCCGTCCATATACATGATGAAAAATTATGGTGGAAAAATTATGGAATATATATTTTAGTTATGTAAGTGGCTTCACTTTCCACCAAGCCAAAGGAAACATCCATTTTTATAGGATAAATTTCCTGGATAAGTTAGTGGTTTTAAAGCATTTCTTAAAATCATTTGTTAGTGCCTGACATTTTTTTTAAAGCATTAAATTAGGGAGATATGATGTGAAGACTGCCTGAGTATTCGAATTCTGGCTTGACATTTCTGCTAGGTAACTTTGAGCTGTCCTATTTCCAGTTGGGTAAAATGAGGGTAACAGTGGTAGGAACCTACTAAAAATAGTAACACAATTTTACATATGCCAAGTGGTTAACAATACATATATACTACAGTAAATATGGCGCTTTGCCTTGGAAAACATCTGATGTTTCCTTGGGGAAGTGGGCATTAGAATAGTTGCTACTTGTGAGTTATTGTAAAGTGGTGGAAGAAGGTTTATTTGAAATCAGATGGAAAGTTGTAATACTGAATGTAGATGGATGTGGCTCATAACAATCATTGCAAATTGTAACAGCTGGTAGATGTTTGAGATGTGTGTGAATTTTTTCTGTATTTCTATGTGGCTCAGTTCAGCGGGGTGCAGTTTTTATATTCACCTATTGTTTGTCACTTTTGAAATTGCACAAAAGCAAACACAGACTTTGCCTTATGCTGAAATTATTGTCTAATATATCAATTCCATTGGGAAAATAACATTTCAAAACAAATGTTGTACCAAAATTGATCGTATTGAATTTTCCAATCTATCACTATAGTGTTAAGTGTCCATTTATTTAGAAATATTTTATTGTCTCTTAATAAATCTTGTTATTTTCTTTGTTTTAGTTTTCTTTCTAAGAGATTTTGCATACCAATTGTTAGATTTATTCTTGTGTATTTGACAGCTTATGTTTTGTAGAATCTATAAATCATATTTATATTGTTTTTATTTTATTTTATTTTTTATCACTAGTCTGTAAAGATATAATTAGTTTATGATTTTTTTTTAATTTGGAACCCTGCTAAACTTTCCTATTAATTCTAATAAATTAGCGTTGGTTCTTTTGTGTTATGATTGTTGTGAGAATAAGGTGAATCATTTGCCACGTGCCTGGCACTAAATGCCAGTTCTTTTTATTATTGAAAGTTGTGTTGATTAGTGGAAGTGGCACTTGGTCAAATGTTATCTAGAAAGGGTAATGCCATTATTAGAATCTCATCATTTAATAGAAACTAAGAGAGGCTATGTCCAATTGTAGCATAATCTCTTGAGTTTTAAAATCCTAGTAAGAAAGGTCATCTGGTGTAATGGTATGAGTTTCCAGCTGTTTGACCAATTGCATGGTGAAATGTGAAAACTAGGGAAAATGCCATACTTTTTAAATGAATCTGTTTTGAATCGTCTTAGATAACCGTCGTTTATTCTAAGATCATGTTCTTTTTGCCTTATTTTTGTTTGTTTGTTTGGTATTAAATACCCTCTTCCCCTTTTTAAAATAGGTTGATGTAGTTATTTTATAAGGTTCTCACATGTCACAGTAAAATGTTGACAGCCCTGCATTGGTCTTCCTAGTTGTGTGGGATTTCAGGGATAGGAGTGGGTATTGTGTGGATTTAAGATTTCAGAATTCTGGAATCATCTCCATGGTAGGAATCTTCTGTCCAGTGTTTTTGACAAACGGTCTTGCCACAGCCTAAGCATGCCTGGTGGCAAGGTAATGGCTTCTCTTACTGAACAGCTCTAAGGCATTAACGATGTTCTTTTCTATTAGATTTGTGATACACTCTGCTTCCCAGTTCAGTATAGTGGAGAGAGACTGTAGGCTTCTACTCCACCAAATGTTATTTTACTTTGGATACACAGGCCAAAGTTATGAATATTAAAGGGAGACACAGATGTAAACACTAAGCTATATTAGACATTTAGGAATTGTTAGTGCCTTTCCTTCTTCCTTTCCCATTTCTATCACCTGTTCATTGTACCTAATTCATTGATCTGTAGCAACTGAGATGATGTTCTCTTATCTGTGATAGAGCTCTTTCATTTTCTCCCTCAATCTCATCTTCTCCAGACCAGACAGCCTCTATTTTCAGTGGCTTCCCTAGTCGAGAGTTTCCAGACCCCTCACTGTCCTGGCCTTCAGTTTCAAAGGCAGAATACATGAAGTTTCTACGTTTGGTTTATGCATTTTGCACGGGCACCCAAGTATATGCAGAACAGTAATAACAGTGCCTTAAATTCTCTGAGGTCTCTACAGTTGTAAAAGTGCTTTCCAATCTTCCTAGCTCTGTGGTAGGGCAGATGTTTTCCCATTTGCCCATGAGGAACCTGAGAGCCTTTCTAAGAACAAACAGACATTATTTAATTTTAGAGTTGGGAAGGCTTTGCATACCATGTAGGCCTCATCACATCCCGGAGGAGAAACTGGAAGCTCAAAAGAGTTAAGGGACTTGTCTCAGGCCACAGGGCCAGAGTTTGGCTAGGGCCCTTGGGAATTGGACTCCATTTTTATGTCCCATTTTAACCCAGAAGTTGGACTACTGCTCTGCGCTGTCTCTGTGTTGTGCAACGAATGAAGAGAAGCAGAAAGCAAATAAAACAGGGCTCCTTGGTGCAAGGAATTTGCACAGGAATCAAGTGAATACTTTGTTTTGCTTTTCTGTTTAATTCATTCAAATATTTGTAACAGCTGAAGTGGTGATGGGCTACAGATTTTGGGGAAAAGATTCATATTGAGTGGGATTGTTCAGAGGTGGGTATTTTAGAGGAGGCCTTGAGGAACATTCGACTAGGCTGTGGGAGAAAGGAATAGAAGAGTGTTCCATGTGAGCAGTGCAGGGTGTAGTGCTCCTTAAAATATCTGTGGTGATGAGCCAGTATTTTTTTTTTTTTTAATTTCCAATCCAGTGTGGTTCAGTACTCTTGTAAAATACGATACAGATTAACTTTTAGAAAAATAAAATGGAACAAAGAAAACATACATAATACAAGCCCAAAGTTTTTATAATTTGATTTAAGACGTAAAATTACTTTGTCAAGTTGCCATGATGTGAACTTTCTTTCAGCGGCTCTGCCTGTCTCATTGTGGATGTTAACAGTTTACAGAGTAGCTCCACGTTTTGTATAGCCCTGGTATAGTGGGAAGAAACCAGCTGTGCTGGTGGAGAGGAGCTGGGAAATAGGGGATCCAAGGGGGGCACAGCTGGGGAAAAGGGGCTCTAAGGAGGGAGGAGGAGGACCCAGCCAGAGCAGAAGAATGTAGGTGAAACATGGGAAGAAACAGAAAGTTAAGACCATATTAACTGATGGAGAATCTCAACTTCTGCCAGGCATGTGGGGAGGAGTTTAAATTTGACCTCAGAAGCAATGAGAGCTTCTGTAAGTTCTTAGTCTTGTCAGCACTATGCTGTATGATACTATTGGATATCCTGGTGACTCTAAGGTATTTGCTGCTAAAACTACTTTGCTGTATGTCAGTTGCTTTTCTTGATTTCTTTTTTCTTCATTTTCCTCTGTGTATATCATTCAAAGAGCAGAAACAGCTACTCTTACAATATGCTCCACTTTGAATTTTGCCATTGGTCCTTCTATCCAGGATGGATTCTTTGTCTGGAGCAGCTCACCAGTTTGGTCCCTCCTTCTCCTGTGGCTTTACTACTTCTGTGCGATTACAATCAACTGCTGTCATCTTCCAGAAAATGTCTGCTACACAAATACTTGTTTTGTTTCTGAGCCTTTTGAAAGTAAGATCAAAGATGGTGGTTGGGGAGTAGAAGCTGTTTAGGTGGAAAATGCTCCCAGAATATAGTAGGAAACCATGGGAAGGAGTGTTTAGGGAATTGTAAAGACTAGCCCATCTTAAGTAGGGTTGGTGCTTCTGGTACGTGGAATGCTTTTTTATTCTTAAGAGTGACTAGCAATGCAGCATTTCAATCCTGAACCACCAGGGCCAGGAATTTTCCAAAGACCTGGGAATAATAACTAGCAGGTGTGACATGTAACAGCCAGTGTGTATGGAGTGTTTTCTATATGACACGCATGATCCCAGCACTTTACATGAATTACCTTATTTAATTCTGTCAGCAACCTTTTGAGGTAGGGGCCATGATTCCTTATTTTTAGATGAGGAAGCTGAAGACAGAAGTTAACCAATTTGTTGAAGATTACACAGCTCTAACAAGTGGTGGACCTTGAATTTGAACCCAGGTAGACTTGCTGCAAAACCAGTGCTTTTATTCAAGTATGTTTTGCTGCCTGCAACTGAAATAATCTTACTGTATGGACAGAGGGCTCTGAGAATTGGGCATCTTGCATGGATTAGTTAGTTCTACGAATGGATAACTCTTTTGTCCTGAGTACAGAGAAATATGGAAGAGAAAAATAGCAACCCAAGGGCCACAGAAGAAGAAAAGCAAAAGGAAAAGCAAACCCAAGCTAGGTGGTGTCTTTGGGGGAGGATGAATTAACAACAGGTCATTTACGTATCTGTGAAGTTTACATAGCTTTAGTTCAGTAGCTTGAATGCTGGCCATGGAATGGGATACCTCCTTCCCCCAAATATTTATAATATATTAGATCTTGGGGCCAAGAGTTAGAAAATTGGTGGTGAACAAGGCAGACTAGATCTTTGTCTTCTTAAATGTTTGTTTCCAGTGGGGAAGACCATTAACAGAAAAGGGGGCAGCATAATATACTGCCATGGCTCTCACATGTGAATGTGCATCAGACTCACCTGGAGAACTTGTTAACACCCCTAGAGTGTGTGATCAGTAAGTGTAAGGGAGAGCTCAAGGATGTGCATTTCTGTCAAATTCCCAGGTGACATTGGACCACTGTCTGAAAACTGGTGGAGTGGTCAGTGCTGGCCTATAGTAAGTCCTACGTGACAGTTGTTTTCTAATTAAGTAAAGGAAACACATAATTCTAGTGGCAAGAGTTAAAAGAAGGACATAAACTGGATAGTAAGATGAAGTTGACTGGGGGCCACTTTAAGGTGGCTAAGGAAAGACTATCTGAAGGGGTGACATTTGAGATGAAGCCAGAAGGTAAGAATGAGGCTGCTATGGAGGAAGCTGGAGAAGAGCAGGCAGAGAACTAGTGCAAATGCTGGAGGAGGAAGGGTCTGAGTGCTTGTGGGAACTGGGGACAGGGATGTGATCTGAGACGAGGTTGAGGAGGAAGCAGGAGCAAGTTCAGGAAGGGCCTTGATGTACAGCAAATAGACCTCAAAGGATGATTGGCATGAATTGTTTTCTTATTTTGCAAAGATTGCTTTGGCTGCTATGTGTAGGTTGAATTGGAGAGGGGCAAGCGTGGAAAGAGGGAAACCAAACAGGATGCTACCGAAGTGGTCCAGGGAGAGAGAGTGATTGCTCCGATTGGGCTGGAGAAACAGGATGGAGGTGTACTGGAGGAACTCACTGCTTTTGTACCCGCTGGCTCATCACAGCCTTGGATGCTTGTAAAGAAGGCCCACGAAAAGGTTAAATTATATTTCATATGTGCCGTTTTAGAAAGCAGAGACGTGTAAAGAGCACTTTAGGAAAATAGTCATTATCAAAGTTATTTAAGTGTCTGCCTTCTCATCCTCCATTTACCCGAAGGAAACCCTCAGCTATCTGGAAAACTTGGCTGTCCAGGACAACTTGTTCTCTGAGATCTCTGGTTTAGCTCTATTGACATGGAGTATAATCTGCGTGTTTGTCATTGCTTAATTGTTGGCATGTGGTGACTCAACTGGTAATTTAAATTAAAAGACCGTGCATATAAGCATACTATTGTTCTTCTTGGATCTTGATGGAGCTTTGATTGGCACTTAAGTGATGGTGTATTTGAATTAATTACTGTAGCTGGGAAAGAGCTGGGAAAACACACTAGGAGAGGAATACATAGTTGTGATGTGGGAGTGAGAGGAATATATTCAGTGTGAGGGTGAGCCTAGAATAGATGATTCTGGACTTAGAGAATAGAGGAATAGATACCAAGCACTCACGGATTCTGGGGCCCCGTCTACACCACCGTGCCCTTCTGAGGTGTGGTCAGCTGGTAGCCCCACCTGCTCGTTGGTGGGGGAACTTCCCCTCCTGCCCTGCAGGGCAGGGGGAGGAACAGTGACATCCAGGTCCCCCGTTCCTGTCTCTCCAGATCCTAGCCCAGTCAGTTCCACCTCAGGCGGTCTCCTTCTCACATGTTTACACACATCCTCTTCAAACCTTGTGTTTCTTTTCCTTTGCTCTTTTAAACCTTGCCCAGTCACCTCAGGAGATTCTCTCCTTTTCTTTGTTCTATTCTGGAGCCAAAATAAGGGGAAAAAAATTTTACTCATGGCTAATATGCATGAGATTCATGCTGTGATAAACATATTGACAAATGATCCAATTACCAAATCCTGTGGCAACTGTTTACGAATTCCTTGGCAGCCTTTGACAGCAGAGCACTTTCTCTCCTGGAAACTTTTCTTTGAGGTTCTTCCCTCTTCTTCCTGATCATTCCTGCTTCCCACCTCCCCTTCCTGTTTTTGTTCTTCAAACTGAGTTATTTAAAAAAAAAAAAAAAAATTCTCAGGCATTTTATTTTTCTCCAGTTCCTCTCTAGGCGATGCTGTCTGCCTGACATGGTCTCTCTGTGTCACCTGGGATAGAGTGCAGAGGCATCATCATAGCTCACTACAGCCTCAAACTCCTGGGCTCAAGGGATCCTCCTGCCTCAGCCTCCCGGGTAGCTGGGACTATAGGTGCACACCACCATGCCTAGCTAATTTTTTTATTTTTATAAAGGTGAGGTCTTGTTGTGTTGCCAGGCTGTTCTCGAACTCCTGGCCTCCAGCTAGTCTCCTGCCTTGGCCTCCCAAAGTGCTGGGATTATAGGCGTGAGCCACGGCATCCAGCCATGCTTCTGCAGCTCCAGTGCCTTCTTGCCGCCTCCCATGCCTTGAGTTTACTTACCTGCTGGATAACCATGACGCAACCGACCTGACACACTTTTCCCTCCTGTTGTGTCTTTAGGTGACAGCAGCATCACTCCATGAGCTCCTCATGAATGTGAAACCACCATGTCATCTTCAAAGTTCACCTTTTCTCTCAGCCTCTAATCACTGGCAAAGTTCTGCTGGTGCTGCCTCTGAGGGGCTCTTATCTATCCCTTCCTCTCTGTCCCTTGTGCTGTTGTTTTGGTTCAGGAGCTCGTCATCCCTTACAGTTGATCTTCCCACTTCAACCTTCTTAACTCTAAAATCATTCTCTTATGCTACTGAGCAAAATATATTTGTGCATTTGTTGGTTTGTATATGCCAGGCATATAGAGAGTGCTCACAAGGTAGTGGTATAATCCACTTTATTCCAGAAAGAATTCAAGATAGCTTACAAAAAATGCATAAGAAGAAATACAGAATTAGTGGATGAGAAGACCCTCCCTCCCCGCACCCACCCCCCGCAATAGGGCAAGAAAACAAATGGAGGACAGGAATTACTGAAGCTGCCCACCTAATGTATGCATTTATACACAGTGGGGTACAGTATGGCTCAGAGAAGCTTAGTAGCTGATAGGAAGAGGGAAAAAGGAACCACTTCTATGATCCCATGTTGTCCATAAAAGATGGAAAGGACAAGTTGTGCAGGAGAAACACAGCTATTCTTGGAATTGAGGTCAGAGAGAACTTTTTCCCAAGGGCTCTGATAAAGACAATTCTGTGTAACTTCCTGAATAATCTCATCAGCATTCTTGGAATATTCACGGCCATCAGTTTCTTGGGGCTGCTGCTTCTAACGTCACTCATTGTGGGCCAGGAAAAGCGTGCCAATGTGCTATTTCAATAAAGATTGTAAAAGTGCAGGGAAGGTAAAAATTGTGCCCATCCACCAGAATTTCTTTGCAAATAGCCTTGTTCATGTTCCTTAAAAAATCTTCTATAGCATGGCTGGGTGCGGCAGCTCACCCCTGGGCTAGTCTAGAGTTGCGTGGCGTCAGCATAGCTCACAGCAACCTCAAACTCCTGGGCTCAAGTGATCCTCCTGCCTCAGCCTCCTGAGTAGCTGGGACTATAGTAGGCATGCACCACCACATCCAGCTAATTTTTAGTAGAGACGGGGTCTCGCTCTTGCTCAGGCTGCTCTCAAACTCCTGCCCTCAAAGTGATCTTCCCACCTCAGCCTCCCAGAGTGCTAGCATTACAGGCATGAGCTTGGTTAAGCACAGGTAGTACTATGTGTTTGTTTTGATGCTTTTGTTGTAAGGTTAGGCCATTCATTTACCTGCAGTGAGGAGCTCAACCAGCTCTTACCCATTAACCTCAGAGTCTAAGCACCATTTGTTGCATTCTTTCTGGGGAAGTTGTTTTCCCAAGTTCCAAAGCATATTTATTTCTAAAACATTACTGCAGCATACTCCAGTTTAAGATAGCAGGAAGAGTCCTGGACTGGGATTTATCATTTGGATTCTGATCTTGTTCTTTGATTAATTATTTTACCCCTCTGGGTCTCAGTTGCCTCGTTATTAAAATGAGATGGTTAGATTAGATGGTGATTGAGTGAGGAAGATAATGAAAAAATAATAATAGCTGACTTTTTGCTATGAGCTAGGCAGTGCATAGCCAGGCACTAGCCAGAGTTCATATCATTTAATTCTTACAGTGCTATTCTGAGGTCAGAATTGTTATCTCCATTTATACTTGCAGAAACTGAGGCACAGAGAGATTAAGGGACTTGCCCTGGGTTATATAGCTAGTGAGTGAGCAGACTCTTGGTCTGGCTTCTGGGGGAACTCTTAACCACTAAGCTTTCTAGTTCAGTGGTTCTGTGAGGTACTATTTTTAGGACAAACCCTCTATTTTGAAATTTTGAGGAAGAAAAATTAGTTTTACTGAAATCCAATTTTGCGTCATTCCTCCCAAGCTATTTTTAAATCCAGTAACTTGTGTTTAAATGAAAACCTTACTCTCTGTCTTGCTTTTCCCCAGATGTATTTGCATGTAAGGTGGTTATTTGGTTATAGCAATAGATTTGGGGTAAAATCTGTCATTAATGCTCTTTGCTGTCCATAAATGTTGTGTTCTTGATGGTCTTTCCTAGAAGCAGATCAGGTGTCACTTGTAAAGAAGATACTTTATCCATCCTTCCTTTCTTTCCTCTTGCAATCAGACCTTTGACTTAGATGGTTGGAAAATTGTTAGGCCTATTTTTGTTGGAAGTGCTAAATAAGTACTTATTACTGTTACTATGTAAAGCATTTAATGCAGTGTCCGGCACATCATTCACCCAATAGATACTGTGACCACACGTTTTGCTAGAGGCTTAACATACAATAGTAAGCAAAGCACAGACCCTACCCCATGGAGCATAGGGTCCAGGTGGAAGAGTGGGAATCAAAGAGATGTTTCTAAATTCTAATTCTACAGATGCTGGATAAGTGTAAGTTTTTCATATTATCATCATGATATTGTACAAATGAGAAATTAGCCTTTCATTCAAGCCTTTCCCCAAGGCAATCCAGACCAAAAAAATTCCACCTTTTCCCATCACAAGCTATTCAACTTCATTCAGCAATATCTACTGCTGTTAGTGGAGTAGTCAGTTCATTTACCATTCAAACTAGGCTATCTTTCAGAGCCAAAGAGTATATTATTTGTGTGTGTTTGTTTTGAGACAGGATCTCTCTGTGGCCCCAGTTAGAATGCAGTGGTATGATCATAACTAACTGCAGCCTCAAATTCCTGAGCTCGAGGCGATCCTCCTGCCTCAGCCTCATGAGTAGCTGGGACTATAGGTGTAGGCCACCATGCCCAGTTAATTTTTTTATTTTTTTGTAGAGATTAGGTCTCACTATGTTGCCCAGGTTGGTATCGAACTCCTGGCCTCAAGTGATCCTCTCCCTGGTCACCCAAAGAACTGGGATTGTAGGTGTGAGACACTATACCAGGCCTAAGAATACATTATTAATATTTATGCTGGGATAGGAAGTATAAACCAGAATTGTACCAGGTCAACTGTCATCCTATGTATTGTCACCCTACTTATTGGTGTCTGAATTGACCCTTTAATCTTAATTCTTTAATTATGATTAAGTTATTTATAGAATGTATGTTTGAATCAGAGGTGTGTACCTGGTTTTGCTGGGAGTCGGGGAATTAGGTATCCTCTTCCTTGCAGGAGTTTATTTTCTCAGACATTATTTTTTCTCTACTTACCAATTTAGTAACAAAAACTGCTTGAATAAAACATCAAGTCAACTGCAGAATTGAAAAGTTCCCTCAGATGAATGTCATAAAGCAATAACTGTCAGTAATTTTTCTCTGAACAGAATACTGTGCTTCCATGAAATTTCTGTCTTTTTTCATATTAAATAAATTTATGGTGGCACATTATTTTTTTCTCCAGTGAAAGAGAAAAAGGACCACATGACCCATATTGATTGCCAAAATTGAAAAGAATTGAAGTTTTTTGTTTTAGGGACTTTTTAGAACTTAAAGATTTGTTGCAAATGGAGCTCTCCTGGAATATTACAAACCAGGTTTGAGAATATTTGCTCCCAAGTTTCAGGACCTTGTCATGATTTGATTACATAGCCTCTTCTGTACTGAATACATCATTAGTAATTGTAATGACTTATAAGTCATTCCCAAGGGAATATTTTGAATGACTTTTTATAAACCATCATTATCAATGTCTGTTGTCTTATACTTGGCAGAAATGATTGAGTCATCCCAGTTACAATTTTGAGTCATTCCTTTAAAGATAGAACACATTTTATAACCCTTTTTAAAAATGGCCATCAGAGCAGAGGGCAGAAGGGAGAGTGTGTGTGGGGTGTGTATGTGCACACATGTGTGCCTGTGTATTTGGGAGGGGTGTCTGCACACCCCATTGCCTGAAGGGAAGTGATTGCTCCACAGGCCTCCACTGTGAGGATGGTGAAATCCCGTAGAGCTTGCCTTCGGGTTCAGGCCTTGACCTATGGCAGCTGGCCTTCAGGGTATAGAGTGCCTCGTCATTTAGAATTTTCCTCTTGCCTCAACACAAAGAGGTCAGTGCCTCAGTGTCTTGGAAATTGGAGCTGCACTTGCCTAGGCCAATTATTGGATGTTCAAACATCCAATTGTTGGGAGGCTTCTTTTGGGTTCGGGACATTGGAAGGGATTTACTGGAGTGTAGGTTTCTTGTGTCTTTTCCTTTGCTTTGTTTTCTTAACCTTAAAGTCATTACGTTACCTAGGGGTAGTTTTGGCAATGCTATCTATCAACATTTTATGCACAGTGAATGAAAAAAATGTCCTGATGTTATGTACTTCTACAAACCTCAATAGAACCCAGGGTAGCAGAGTAGAAATTTAGCTAACTCAGTTTTATCACCAGCTCTATTGAAACAATTAAAAATAGTAGTGTATGTAATAAAGTCTTTTAAATAACCCCCTGGGTCTCAGTGGCATTTCCTCATACCGTTACTGTCAGTTTTAGAAAGCCCATTTCACTAAAATATAGAAGTACGAGGGTATAGACAAAGGAAAAGGGGTACTTTGAAGGTTTCTAAGTTCACGGGGCCAACCTTGTGGTGCTGGGAAAGTAGCTGTAGTTTTGACTCAATTTAGAGGAATAAGAAACATTTGGGTTAAATAGCCAATTCCTTGAACTCATGGTTCTGGCTCTACTTCCCAGACACTATAGACGAAGTTGAGACTGACCCAGAGCATTCAGACTTTGAGATCGGGAAGAAAGAAGCGCACATAGGCTGAAATAAAATTTTCTGAGACAGTATCTAACCTTTACTACATTTCATGCATTCTAAAATTTTCTTGTTGTATCCTTTCCTATTTCAATTTTTAAAAAGTTGGCCATCACCCATTAAAATGATTTCACAACCCATTAATTGGTTGTGAGCTGAAGTTTAAAAGATACACGTCTAAACAGAAGTTTTTGTGGGTGTGCGTGTTTGAAGGCAAGGACGGTGAAGTAATGTTTTCCTATCAGTCGTGTTAATAAGTGTAGCCATAATAAAACATAAACCGTTCACTTAATTAGAATATTTACCATAATAAATGCTGTTGGATTGATCTCTTTATGAATAGTGCATTTTGTCTGCTAGGATGAAGTAATTGAGTGTTTCCAATTTGCCCAGACGATAATCCTTACAATACTCCTTGTTGATGTTAAATGGACTATTGAAATAGCATTTTGTCTGTGTGTCTTGGCTGGTAATGAACACTGTTTTGTCATCATAGAGTTACCAGAACAGCTGTTGACACCCAAAGAATGCTTGGGAACACCCGTTAGGTAGGAAGAAAACAAGGGATATTATGGTTTAACCCTTGTCTGTTCTGTGGGATGCCAGATGGTAGGGTACTTGATCAAATTATAGCAAAGACAGTAATGTCCTTTTTGTTTTTGGCATTTATTTTTTGTTGCCATTTAGTAAACATGCTCCGGAATTAGAGGGTATTATATTTTTCTCTGTAGAACAAACACATCCCACGCTTATGAAAACTAGTCTCTGTTTAAAAAGACCAAAAGAAGACAAAAAACAAAAAAACAAAAAAAGCTGTACTTGCTTTAATATTAGAAAATATTGAATTAGCCTAACTAGTTTTATTTCTTAAAGTTACCCTTTTAAGGATGTGTAATGTAAGCTACACATGCCGTCTGTGGTGGTATGATATTTACACACCAGTGTTTTGTTCTCTCTCTCTTCTAATTTACAGGGTTAGCATCTCCTTAAAGAACACACCCTTAAATGTCTCCTAGGTGGTATTGCTTCATCAGGAGCATAAACAATTACAGCATAAAATATTACCTTTGGAAATGAAGTCATGCATCTTTCTTAATTGCTGAAGTCTTGTAATTCTGAAGGGGGTATATTTAACTCTCATTCACACACTTGCCAAACAAGCAAATGGGCCTACACACATACATAGGAAAAACATGAATCTAAGGGTTTCTTATTTTGTACTAATTATGCATGGAATGTGCAGGAGCAGGAATGTTAAAGGAGGAGGAGTAATGATAGATTTGGAAAAGGCCTTAGAAGTTAGTGAGTACAAAATATTTCACAGTAAAGGAAGCTGAAATCCAGAAGGGCTGGGTATTTTTCTTCCTGGCTTCCCCTCCTTTCGTCCCGTTGTATATCTGGCTACCGGAATGATCTCTCTATGGCAAACTTCAAATTCGTAAACTTCAGCGGCAGCTTTCCATGCTTTTGGAATAAAGTTCTGATTTCTAAAGGTCGCATATAATGCCTTTCGGGATGTGCTCTCTGCTCGTCTCTGTAGCTTCTCTCGCCCCTTGTAGCCATACTGCCGTAATGCTCAAATTCTGTGATGGTCTTATCTTTTTTTGACCATACTGCTCAAATTCTCTATTTCCTTGATGGTTTTATCTCTTAGACCACTCTGCTTCTATCTCATTTGACCATGCTTTCACACATGATGATTCTCTCTGCCAGGAAGGCACCCTTGCTCTCCCCAAGATACAAATTGTCTAGTTCAGAGGCTTTCAATTTTATACTCTGAGCCCAGTGTGGACTACACTTTTTTTTACATCATGACCACATACATATATATGTGTGTTTATAATATATATCAAAAAATCTAATTGTTAGTAAGCAATACTTATTTTTATGTAACGTGCTTAACTTTGATATCAGGTATTCATTACATTTCTTTTTAAAAGTGTCATTTGCCACCTGCTAGATATACTACATGTCCCTCTCTGTACTACCAGCTTCCTCAGGGTACGTTGGGAGTGTTTGGGAGCACTTTTGGTTGCCCTAGATTAGTGCACTGGGAGACAGGGATGCCCTAGTAAGCAGGATTGCCTTGAATAATGAAGAATTATCCTGTTCAACATGCCAATTGTGTTTCTACTGAGAAACTTTGCCAACCTAATGGGTGAGAGCACAGATCAAAATAGCGGCTCTCTGTAAAGTAGTATCAATCTTCTGCCTCACCCAACAGCCCTGCCAGTGGGCGCCTTTCTTGAGCTCCAGGTCTGATTTGATCGTCTTCCCTTGTCACAGTATTTACTTGTTTTGTCAAGAGCTTCTCTCCCTCTGCCTGGAGGGAGAGAGGGTAGAGACTGTCTCCCTTTTCCCAGGACAGACACAGACCCAATAGGTGTTCAATAAAGAGAATGAAGAGGCTGGGCCCAATGCCTTGCTTTGATGTCTTGGTAGCAGAAATCAAAAAGACAAAAGAGCCCCAGGTCTCCTGATTCCCAAGACAGTGCCGTGCATTGCATTTTTTGGTTTTGGGTGAGGCTTGGAGAGAGAGGATAGATATAGGATGAATTATTTTTTTTTCCTGGAGAGGAAACATGCAGAGGTTTTATCATATATGTTGTGTTGTATCTCGTTGTGGTTTAATGTGCATTTCCTTAATAATTGCTGTTGAACATCTTTTTGCTTGTTTGCCGTTTGTGTGTCTTCTTTGGGGAAGTAGCTCTTCAAATCTTTTGCCCATTTTAAAATTGGGCTTGTTTTCTTGTTACTGGTTTTGAGAGTTCTTTCTATATTATAATACAAATCTTTATCTGATACATGTTTTGCAAGTATTTCCTCCCAGTCTTTTTCGTGTCTTTTCACTTTCTTAACAATGGCAATACAGCTTTGAAAGTCTTTAATTGGGCAAATTCTAAAAGGTGCTAAAACAGAGGTTTTAATCTATGAAAGTAGATGATCCTAAAATGAATTATAAATGTGCTTCATTTCTGCTAGGAAAGAATTTTTATTTTAATTTTTTTCTGAGATTTGAAGGTGGCATTTTCTCTAGCCTTTCTGAGTTGTTAGGAAGATCATGTACTTAGGATGTTCAAGTACCTTAAATAGATTATGACTTTACAAGTTGATAACCTCTGTGTAGTAATTAACATTTATTTTTAAGTGTCAGTATGGTTGTTGTGGCATCTATCCTCTTAAAGATCCTAAGGCTGCAGAGAAGCAAATTTTGGATTCCTTCTGCTAGGAAGCACTGAGCGTTGGTACTTAACAATACCAGAGAAGATGCCAGATAGCATGGCACCAGATTTTCCTGCTGCCTGAAACTGTTTGTGTTAGAAATGATGCACAAGACATTAGAAGGTGTCGATTGTGACACTTAGGTGGATTCTAGAAGTGCTAAAACATTTAAGGTCAGGAAAATATCTCCAGAGCAAAATCTGACTAAGATGGCATATGAACTGTTTTGGCCCCATTTCTGCAGTGTAAAGAGCAGTACTTTCATGAATATGTAGATGTTCTTATTGTTTTCAAGATGCAATAATGCAATTTTAAAAAATATAAATTTAATTGAATGTTGCAGCAATATCTTAAACAATAATAGCAAGTTCAGAATAGAGTGGAGTGATGGATTTTAGTATAAAAAATAACTGTCGACGTATCTCTTGACATAAAATCCTCACCATCCTAGCATGCTGCCTTGTACATATGTGGATAATGGGTATTTTGTAAATATTTGTTAAATGGATGACAGGATATCTTCTTTCTCTTTTGAAAAGGAAAACCCCTAATTAACCCCTTATTCTTTTTGGCATAATGGCTTCTGGTAGCAAAGATGTTCCCATCCCATCATGTATGGGTTGCCAAAAATAGTATTGATATATATATTAGACTTTAATATTTACACTTTCATTAAAAGATTTTCAGAGGAGCTTTTTTTTTTTCATTTTGCAAATGAAGAATCTTAGGTGTCAAGAGATGAACATGTTCAGAACTGTATGATTTCATATTTGTAAAAATATATACCATATATATTTTTAAAAATCTGTACTGATACCCGTGACATATGCAGTGGTCATCTGTGGGTGTTGATATTATGGATGGTTTTCTCCATATTTCAATTTTTAAAAAACAATTAACATTTGTTGTAAAACAACAAACTGACCAAAGATAGGGAATAGTGTCAGAAAAGAAATTAAACTCTAGAAACTAGAACTTTGGTGTTATGTGTGTCTCTACCGTTTAATACTTGTGGATGAGAGAGAGAAAGAGAGAGCTTCCCTTCACATTTGTTCCACAGGAGGCAAATTTTGAAGTTAGTTTTAGTTTTTTGTTTTTGGACATACTGTAGACACCTGTTAACTGGAGATTGGCCTGAAATTTCGGGTTGATTACCAAAGACCTTGGAAAAGCCATCGGGAGAGTATTAGTTCTTGATGGTTATCAACATGTGTTTTTTGAGTTTAAGGACATTACCACTATTTTTTTCCCCTAGAGAATACTTGAGAGAACCCTGTGTTCCCTAGAATTTACAGGTATTTTAGTGACTTTTAAACTGCCCAGGTAATATTTGAGATATAATCAACACTATGGTAGTAGCAGTACAGTTTTATCTAATACAAATAGGAGGGCTTGTTCAAATTTAGATAACACTAGGTCAATCACAGTATATTTAAAATTAAATAATTCTGTGGCAGAAGGCCCAGGCCCAGTGAGGATACAATGGCAGAGTCCACAGAAGTACATGCTTGGCCATCAGCAAACAGGTTGGGCTCGCTTACAGACCATTTTACAGGGGATTTTAAAAGGTACCTTGTTGAAACATGATGTTCTTCTTTACTCTGTAGGTACTTTAACATTAGTGAATTTTATAGGGACAGAAAGATGAGAGTTTAACCACTGGGGAGATTTGGCAGTTTCAATTAAACAATTGCACACTTTTAATGTTAATTTTAAAATCAGTGACTGCTGGTATTTGGGCATTCAGGTTTATTTTTCTAGTGAGTGATGTGCTTTTGTACTTTTTATTTATTTATTTTTTAATGAAGTATTTGATCCCGATGGGTTCTTCCACCCTAAGATATTTGGTCCCTGAATTCTGGAGTTTAGTTTATATTTAGGAATGACTCCAGGTTCTAGGTCTTCTGCAGCATTTAGTGTTTCTCTGCTGTAAAAGTGGTTTCTTTCTGGGAAGGCCAACAAAGGCGTTGTGATGCTGACCCTCCTCTTAGTCCACTCTCAGTCCACTGGATGCAGATGGCTTCCAGGAGCAGGAAAAACGTGGACGATAAGATAATAGCTATTACTTAATGAGCTTATTGTATGTGAATTGGCGTTTTCTGATTTTCACAGCCATCTGGAAGGTTCAATTATTGCTGCCAACATTTTACCAGCGAAGCAGCCAGGGCTCAGAAAAGATGAACAGTTTGTCGAAGTTCACACAGCTATTGGTAGTGAATCCACAGGTAAACCTTGATCTGTCTGGCTCCAAAACCCGTACTCCCAGCTGTGCAAGGATAGCTCCCAGGAAGGCCATCAGCTCTCTTGAAATTGCGCTCCAGAGCTGTTTGTGATTTGGTGGCGCTCTGACCTTGTATGATTTTTGTTTGTTTGTTTTCTGTTATATTTATTTCTTGGTAGGACCCTGGGATGATAGATCACTGGATTCATTACTGATATGACTAGTGAGATTGCATTGCTCATGTGAATTTGAAGGTACCGATTTGTAGGAGCATCTTCTAGCTGAAAATTCTTTAAACAAATATTTTTGACTTACGTACTTTAATAATTTATATGGCTTATGAGCTCATAGATTTGTAATTATCATCGTAGGGCTTTCATTTGTGAATTTTTACAGTTTAACTCCCTGTATTCTTTCTAGCCTCTTATTTATAAAATCTGTGTACTTCAGATTGTCTTGCAGGTGTTGGTGATGTCAGGTCTAGAATCCACGCTTATTTAGACTGTCTGTCTGTAAGTTGTTTTTCACCATTAGCCCTCATTATTTTAAATGAGTACCCACCCACCTTATACTTTGTAACCACATGTTTCCAGAGCTTCTCTGGAGATAACATCTTGTAGCTTACCATCCCCCACCCCCAACTCCTTTTTTACTTCATTCATAAATGTTTTATAACTGAAGCCCAGAAAGTATGAGGGAAAATACCTATAAAGAGAGGACCTCTCTGGGTGTGTGAAATTCAGAAAAATTTGGAAATGTGTTGCTTCTGAATATGAAGCTTTGAAACGAACTTCATCATGTGTTTAAACATACATTAGTTTGTAAATAAGGAGTCCCACTAATTGCATTTATGGCTCATAGTGAAACTA
Source organism: Lepilemur ruficaudatus (assembly GCA_963574885.1). Classification (NCBI taxonomy): domain Eukaryota; kingdom Metazoa; phylum Chordata; class Mammalia; order Primates; family Lepilemuridae; genus Lepilemur; species Lepilemur ruficaudatus. The sequence continues at coordinate 62,288 of CAUYRT010021850.1, forward strand.
CCTGTTATGTCTTGTTACTCTGAGGGAAAAAAAATGAGAGAATTATATATGTGTGTGTGTTAAAAAATTGGAATGCAGAGAATAGTGTGATATAAATTGTCTCTAATTATGTGTTTTTCGGTGGGGAGGCAATTAATCATTTTTTCCTGTTAACTGTGATAGTCACCTGAATTCAGGCGTGCCAAGCTTAGAGCAAACGGTGCGGAATGCCTCATTTTGTAAAGCAATACATTATTGTTGTCCTTCTTCCTCCTTTTATGGGAGTGACTAAAAAGCACCAGAATTGTGTGATATTTTACAGAATCACTATTTACTCATATCAGATAATTATTTTGCCTTTCAATTGTGATTTAAAGTTTTGTTGTATTCTTAAGAATGATTTTTTCGGTTAAGACCAACTGTGTTTCTGGGGAGAGTGACTCAGTAGTGTTTTTTGTTTGTTTTGTTTTGATTCAGTAGTTTTATAATGGCAAACTAGAAGTCTTTAAATTTTGCGTTATGGTCAATTTTTCAGAAACATTCCACAAAATGAATCTCATCTGTTTTCATCAGGAATGGTGGGCCCCTCCTTGAAAAATCTACAGAAAAAGGTGAATTCAGTATGTAATGACAGTATATCATGTCAGGCCAGGAACCACCCAACCAGTCAGCTCAGCTCCTCAATTTCCTGATAAGCAAACTGAGACTCAGGATCATACCATGGCTGTGGTAGTGCAGGAATTGAGCTTGTTTCTTCTGACCCCTATTTTGATGCTATTTCTCCAGTATCTTGCCACACTGTTTATGAAAAACAAAGAGTTTCCTCTCTCCTTCCCTGGGGATAATGATTGCTGATTATAGTAGTATTGGAGCCTAGGTTTACAAATAATAATTCTTGCTGGGTGTGATGGCATGCTCCTGGATTCCCAGCTACTTGGAAGGCTGAGGCAGGAGGATTCTTTGATCCTAAGAGTTCAAGACCAGCCTGGGCAACATGGCAAGACCCCATCTCAAAAAACAAAAAATTAATTCCTAGAGAAGCATATTAATTTTGTTTTTCTTATGAGTTACTCTTAGTAGGATTTGAGTTGTTTCCAATGATATAAAATTTTGAAATACACAGGCATCTGTATGGTCAGAAGCTATCATCTAAAGTGAAGCTTCTTGCACTAAGAAATTTACACGGACTTTGGTTCAATCGCTATAGCTATTTATAATTCTCCTTCTCCCCCCTTACCCCCCCCCACCAATTGTCAAATAAAAGGGCTCTTTCAGAGGTTCATTGATGATTATGCCAAGGTCTAGGGGGCATTATTCCTCCCACTTTTTAAGCTTGGCAGGACTCAAGGGTTTACTTTTATATCTTGACTACTACTGGAGAGAAGTAGTTAACAGGATTCAAATAATACTTAACAAGGCTCAAAGTTTGCACTTAAGATCCTGGGCTCTGGAATTCGCATTTCCTGTGTTGCACCACTTTTTGAATAGTCTGGAGGAGGTTATTTTAGCTCAGTTTCCCCATTTGTAAAGTGAGATTTTATGTGCATCTTACGGTGTTACAAGCATTCGCTGCATGTTGGCTGCTGCCACGCCTGCTGTTTTTGTTGCTGTTGCCGTTACTCCCAAACCAAGCAGTTTTCCAGACCTGCCCTGGGGAGTGGCTAGTAAGAAGGGATGTGGATTCCATTTCTAAATTTTAGGGAGAGGAAAGATGAGGAGAAGGGACTTACACCTACCACAGTACTGATGGTGTCACTTCCTTTAAAAGAAAATTTTACCTGAATGAATTGAAAATATTAATAACACAGCATTGTTATCGTTAGCCGACTTTGGTGTGCTTGACTTCTCTCTTCCCTCCTCGTACCAATATGTTTAATCTACTAGTGGGAATGTCACACATGTGAACTTTCATGGTGATTTCTAGAGAGGAGAGACCCGGGGGCTCAGCCACGGAATTAACCATAGAACCTGACGGAGGCACCTTAACTGACCTGGTGCCTGCTGGGACTTTCCTTAGGAGGCTGTCTTAACCTGTCTTCCACGGTGTTGATAGCAAGTGGAGTGTGGGAGGGAAAGACAATTCAAAAGGCAGCTGCCAGGAAAGAGGGAAATGGTTAATAAAGTACTTTTTGGCCGTTTGAACTAGTTAATTGTTGAGTTATATCGCTGAGTGAGTTCTCTCCTTTCTGCTGACACTCTCAGGAGAAACTGGAAATGGATTGCATACCTATCATGCATGCACTTGTCTCTAGCTCGCATCTGTTCATAAGCTAAGAATGAAATCCACTTACAAATATTACCTGGAGGACTTTTAAAGGTTTTCAAGAAGATATGACTACAGTAGATTTGAGGACAAGCTTTTATTTTCCTTACCGGTGACTCCAGAAGCGACCCTCACCTGCAAATCTATTTCTCAAGACCCAGGGTATTCATTTGTTTGTTTTGATCAGATAGCACTTTAAATATTAGAGCACTGAGAAGCCACACTGGCCTGCTAGTAGAAGTTTGAGATGTTTTTTCCAAGGATACTTAAAGGGGGAAAATCCAGGATCTGGGTACATTGCTAAATTATGGGACATAATTTATAACAAAAGATTTAGCTTTTCTGTACTTTCTAAGCATTGCATCCTGAAGGAAAATGATGAGTATTTCTGCATGTCTTCTATGCTCATTTTTCTTGCTTATCTATAAAATTTCAGCACCTAATTCATTTTCTCTTGGTTTCAATACTTTAAGCCTAATATCACTTATTTAACAGTGTTCTTTATGTTTTCCAGGGATATCAGCATGAACAACATTACTCAGTTACCAGAAGATGCATTTAAGAACTTTCCTTTCCTAGAAGAGCTGTAAGTATTACTTCGAGAAAATGTATGTGTATATGTTTTTTCCCCCATTCTCTTTGGGAGCTTTTACTATAGAGATAATCAGTTCTGTTAGGGGACATTCCAATAGCTTAGTTTCAATGGACTGTGTGTGGATGAAATCATGTCTTTATTTTTTTAAGGAGTGTAGTTGCTGAAGTTATTTTTGTAAGCCAGAACTAAAAAATGCTACTTGCAAAGCACTTCTTTTTTTGCTGCAATTATTATGACCATAAATGCTGCAGTGACACAGACTAATTACAGGGTTATCCTTAGATAACAAGGCTGCTGGATAATTACCATTGTTGCCAAGGAGTTGCTGTATGGGTAATAGAACCGTAAAAAAATAACACAAGGTGTTTCAGGGTCGTAATGGAACAGACAACATCGATAGTGAGCCAGCAGGCAACTGAGTGTAGTTCCCCTTGGACATCTGCAGATGACCTTGGGAATGAGGTGAAGGCATGGAACATCGTCCAGGTCTCTAAGAGCACCTTTAAGAAGGTTTCTGAGCTTAGTCAGTTGTGGCTCACATTTCCAATTTAACAGTTTGCATTGTGGAAATATTTTTTTCTACTTTTTTTAACGTCCATTTTGTGGTGCTCTCCACATTTTTTTGAAGTCCATACTCAAAATAGGCACTTTTGGATTTTAAAGAAATTGGGAACTATGTATTTATATTTTAAGAATCCCAGTGAAAAAATAAAAATCAGACTTGAATCAAGTTAATATAGGCTTTTAAAAGCCAGGCTAATGGATTATGTAATACATAGAGGTAGGAAAGTGACAGATTGATGCTAAGAACATCAAAGAGATATAGCCCTGAAGGAATCTAAATTCACATTACAGATTGTGCCATACAACCCAGCTGTTGAGTATTAGATCCAAGTCAGTGAATGTCTCCTATCTTAGCTTGGCCTCTCCTCTAGAATGAGGAACAGGAGTCAAATAAGATATACAGATTGTGCACTCTGCTTCTGACAGGGAATTGAAATAGCAGTTAAGGGCTTAATAAAGTTAAGGAGAAATTTTTCTCCCCACACTACTTAGTTGAACATAATGCTCCCACAGCAAAAATTGAACAGAGATTATTTGCCACTTAGAAGTTTGTAAACTGGGTCAAATTACTGAACCTCTCTCTCTGCTCAGTTTCTTTGTCTATAAGGTACAGATACTAATAATCCCTCCCTCCTAGTATTCTAGAGAAGACAGAATGAATTAATATATGTTAAATGCTTAGGACAGTGCATGAAACTGAGTGAGTGTTAAATAAATGCTAGGTGTTTATTTTACTGTTATGAAAAAGCAAAAGGGGGAAAAAAAGCAGTAGAATGTATACCAAATGTTATCTTTGGGTAAAAGGATTAAGTGTGTGTTTTATTTTATTGTCGCCTCCTGTTTTTTATTCTATAGTGAACATTAATTTGAAATAGTTATTTTAAGTTAGTATTTTAAATAGAGTTAATTGAGCAAACTGTGTATTTGAGGCTTCCACCTCTACCCCCGCAATCAAGCCTTAGGATGACTTACCTCTTCTTTTTATTTCACATATAGTTTTAGACTTTAGGATTAGTCTCTCTTTACAGAAGTAATTATGTGATGAAAGGACGTTAACAAGTGGTTGTTCTGCCTTTGCATAACCACTGTGGGGTATGTGATGCACCAGACAGGCAACGGTGCATCTCATCCTTGTTCTGGACGGGGCCATTCTGTGCGGACCACTTTTGTGGGCGCCTTTAATTGCCGGTTATACGTTGAGGGATTTTGTAGTGAAGATCTGGAAGTGGAGTCAGACCTGGTTAATCTGCTTTGTGAAGTTCACATCTTAGATTTCTTAAAATCTCAAATGACCAAGCATTTGTCAACCTCATGAATTCTGTCAACCAGGATTTTTTGATTGGAACCAAATTGAATTTGACTGCTAGCGCACTGTAGCGAGGTCACGTTCTCTCCATATTCTGCTGTCACGGTAATGACGCCCAACAAATCCAGTCAGTACACCTTCTCCAGATGTTGTATGGGATTTCAAAAATGAATTCAGTTAGGAGAGCTGAGTGTTATTTTTAAAGAACACTTCAAAATAGTCTTTAATACTTTAGTAATACTGTAAACATTCATGGGAATTTTCCATGTTAATATAAACATGGTAAAAAGCTTATGTTTTTTCTTCATAGAGCAATGTAGTTGATTTTGACATTCTAAAATGATGCTGCCATGACTATTGTAATATTTCATAAACAGTGTAACCATTTGTCCAGAAGTCATCTGGAAGTCATTTAAGAGTGATTGCGAAGCCAAATGCCCTGAGTATAAGTGATTTGCTGAAGGGTTTTTCCATGTTAGTTAATGAAGTGCACTTTACAAGATATGACTGGGTTTGGCCAGATTTGATATGGTGGTCTAGAATGCTTGGAGTATTGGGTGGAATCACTTTTTAACAATATGGAAGAAGTGTTTATAGATATTTACACATTCACTTACTCTTTCAACAAACTCTGAATCCTATTCTATGCCAGGTCTTGTGATGGATACTAGGGATACAGACACAACCATGGTCCTGTTTTCAGGGTTGACAGACTCTTTAGAACTGTACTGTCTGGCACTCTAACTACTAGACACAGGTGGCTATATAAATTTAGATTTAAAATCAATAAAATTAAAAATTCAGTTCCTTAGTTGAACTAGCCACATTTTAAGAATGCAATAGCTACCTGTGGCTAGAGGCTACTGTATTGCACAGTGCAGATATAGATCATTTCCATCATTGCAAAAAGTTCTATTTTTATTGTACAGCATTAATCTAGAGAGAGAGACAAAACTATTAGGTCATTAAATATGAAATGTCCAATTTTGAATTAAAAGTTTAGTTTATTATATCTCAAACAAGAAGCAGTATAATCAAAATATGAGCCTAAACTATCGACACAGTTTGCTCTCTTAAGGATTGCTTGTTTATGCCAGTAGCAAAGAAGTCTGGAGAATGAGTGACAATGAAATCACAAAAGGTGTTTTCCACAGCTTGTTGAGAATTGAATATTTTTCCTTGCAAGAAGTGGTCCAAAACCTGGAAGAAGTGGTAGTCAGTTGGTGCAAGGTCCAGTGAATATGGTGGATGACAGAGTTTCCAAGTCCAGCCTCTGTAGTTGGAGCAGCGTTGTTTGTGTGACATGTGGTCCCGTGTTGTCTTGCAAGAGGATTGGCCTGTCTCTATTGACCAATCTTGGTTGCTTAATCACAAGCATCCTCATCACTTCATCCAATTGGTTGCAGTAGACATCTGCTGTAATCAATTGACTAGGTTTTATAAAGCTGTAGTGTATAATACTCAGCACTAGACCAACAAATAGCCACCATTAAATTTTGATGAATATTCAGTTTTGGACTGTGCTTTGGCATTTCATCTTTATCCAACCATTCATTGTGCCCAACACTTGATATTGTCAGAAAGAATCAATTTTTCATCACACGTAATAACATGGTATAGAAATGTTTTGCCTTTCTGTCATAACAGCAAAGAAAGGTAAGCCTCCAGATGATTTCTCTTCTGACACTCATTTAATTTATATGGTACCCATCTATCAGCGTCCTTTTTTTTTTTTTTTTTTTTTGAGACAGAGTCTCACTCTTCTGCGTGGGCTGGAGTGCCGTGGCATCAGCCTAGCTCACAGCAACCTCAAACTCCTGGGCTCAAGCTTCTTCTGCCTCAGCCTCCCGAGTAGCTGGGACTATAGGCATGCGCCACCATGCCTGGCTAATTTTTCCTATATATTTTTAGTTGGCCTATTTATTTCTTTCTATTTTTAGTAGAGACGGGGTCTTGCTCTTGCTCAGGCTGGTTTTTGAACTCCTGACCTTAAGTGATCCTCCCACAGTGCTAGGATTACAGGCATGAGCCACCGCACCCAGCCTTATCAGCTTCTTTACCTTGCCCATTTGTGTCAAATGGTCCAATATTGTTGGAATAGTAACATCAAACCTTGCTACTAATTCATGCCTAGGTTAAGATGGACTCATTTCCACTATAGCTTTTGGCTCATCATTATCCACCTTGGTGTCAGGTCTCCCACATGGCTCATTTTCAAGATCAAAATCACCAGAAGAGAACTTCTCAAACCATCGATGTCCTGTGCATTCATTAGTCACATCCTTCCCCCACACTTCGTTGATATTTCAAGCTGTCTGCACAGCATTGATTCCACGATGCAATTCGTATTCTAAAATAACGTGAATTGTTGGCTTATCCCTGATTTCACAAAAATTGCTCTAAAAAAAAAAAAAACTTTGAAAGCTAATTACAAGCCAAACCATGCGTTTGAAAGAATGAGGATGTACCTTCACAATAAAGATGAAACAAGAAATGTCAGAGTGAAATGTCAGAGATATCAACTGTCAAACTTAGTTTTAAGGAAATTGGACATTTCATACTCAGTAACCTATAATACTGGGTATGTCATAGTGCAGAAGTGTGTGCAGGGAGCAGAAGCCTAAATAAAGGCAGTATATTTACTTAAAACTGTAGCTTTTGGGAAAGGATTCCCAGAATAGCTTCCTGAGTTGCGAAGGACACATAGGAAGGAGTTACCTAGATGAGGGTGGGTCGTAAGGATAGGAAGAACTTCATGGCATATGCAAAGGCCCAGAGGTAGAAATTTCAGAACTTTAAGGACACATGAAAGGGCTTGTTACGACAAGACTGAAGCTTAAATATAGAAAAAAGTCAGGAGATGAGGCCAGATCATGATGGATCTTTTTAAGATAAGGAGTTATTCTTTATTCTGAAGGACTTTAATTTGATGTGAGGGTGAGTGATGTGGGAAGAGACTAGGATTGTTGCTCTGGATAACTGGATGCCATTTGCTGAGGCTAGGAACACAGCCATCCTGTTGGGGGCCTGAAGGATTCAATTTTGTAAAGATGTGGTGGTAAATAGCATGAGTTTTACAACGCACACAAATTTATTCCCATAACTCTGTAATGAAGTCAGTTTCACAGAGGTAGAAGCTGGGCTGAAGAGGTTAAGGGCCTCGTTCAAGTTCACAGACCTGGTATGCTGTTTTGCTGGGACTTGAAGTCAGGCCTCTAGAGCCCTGTTCTTTCTGAAACACTGTAAGATGTGATATGTATTTATTTTCAGGGAAATATCCCATCCAACTTTCTCAGTGAAATGTACTTTAGGTGCTAACCAGTTGTTTTATTTTCACATCTAACCTACTTTTGAAAGTTTTATAGCTTTTTTTTTTTTGAGACAGAGTCTCGCTCTGTTGCCTGGGCTAGAGTGCTGTGGCGTCAGTCTAGGTCACAGCAACCTCAGAGTCCTGGGCTTAAGCAATCCTTCTGCCTCAGCCTCCCGAGTAGCTGGGACTACAGGCATGCGCCACCATACCCGGCTAATTTTTTTTTTCTATATATATTTTTTTAGCTGGCCAATTAATTTCTTTCTATTTATAGTAGAGATGCGGTCTCACTCTTGCTCAGGCTAGTTTCGAACTCCTGACCTTGAGCCATCCTCCCACCTCGGCCTCCCAAAATGCTAGGATTACAGGCATGAGCCACCGTGCCCGGCCAGTTTTATAGCTTTTAAACATTGTTACCCAGTGATTCCACCTCCCCGCTCCCTTTGAGAATATGAAAACATAGGTTCTAGTCCTAAATTCAATACATGCAAGATTCTGAAATCTTGGGAAAGTCTCGATTTTTGTACTTTTCCTAGTCTTTAAAATGGGACTTTTTACAGGACTACTATAAAGGAAAAATAGATTAATTTATGTAAAAGTACTTTGTGACCATAAAGTGGTATGTCCATGTGAGGTGAGGTAAATTTCTCTAATCATCTTAAACATTGCTGTATTTCTTTTTCTTGAAGTTTCTGGAGGAGAGGTGGTTTCGTTAGAGGATAGGAGTTGGAGTCGGCCAATGTGGGTTTCTGTCAGCAATGTAAAAGGAAAGCCAGGATTTTTAGAAAGCATTCATTTAGCATTGACAGGAGCTGTTCCTGATGTAATGTTGCCACAGATGTTTTTGGTTCTCCTTTGGACTTGTCAGGGCATTGGTAGCCATTTGGGGAATGGCTGAAATTTGGAGTTGTGAAAATGATTTAGTTAGAAACAGCAGAAGGAATATGCAACTACTTTTCCATAGGCTATCACTGAAAAATCTCTGTGGCTATTACTTTGATGTGGCAACAACAGTAGAAGCCATTGCCAGCTTTGGCAGGTGGACAATTATTGTTTAAAACATAGTATATGACTAGAATAATTCCATTTGTTTCGAAACATAATTTGACTTTTGGAAGGCTTTGCAATGCTGAAGTGAAACTTAGGTCTCTGAGGACTAATTGAAGATTGTCATTTTGTTTCATCTGTGTGGCAATTCTAAATGGAGGCACTACTTTACAAACAAGAACTAGCAAATAATTTGAACGGGGAGGTTTAAAATCAAATAAAAACAGGAGTGGGTCAAAATTAAACAGTTTTAAATAGTTGAATTATATATGTAGACATACATAATATGTATATATCAAATTCAGCTATTCAATCCATGTATATAATTCAATCCATATACAGTAACATATATAAAACATATAAGAGCATTCTGTGTATATGTAATATATAATATTCTATACCAAAATAGTTTCAGACTTTTAAAAGCATGCAAACATAATTTTTCATATACACTTCACTCAGATTCCCCAAATGTTAACATTCATTCTCTTTCTTGCTGTCTCTCCACATACACAATATATGAAATTTTTTTCTGAACCATTTGAGAGTCAGTTGTGGACAAATCTTTACATATTGCAGTGTTTATTCCAGAAACACAAGCATATTATCTTAAATAACCACAGTACAATCGTCAAACTCAGAAAACTAGCTTTGATACATATTATTATTATCTGATCTGTAATTCTCATTCAAATTTCAACAGCTGTCCCACTGATATCCTTTAGAGCAAAAAAAAAAAAAATTATCTAGTATATAATCCAGAGTCACAAATTGTATCTGATTCTTGTGTCTCAATAATTCATTTTAAATTTCTAAAATTATTTTTTCATTGTCTACCTGAGCTAATGCTAAAAACTTAATTATGTGCCAAAAACTTAGTACATACTACCTGATTTAATGCTCACAAGGCCCCTTATGAGGAATTTATTATTACTGATTTACAGATAATGACATTGGAGGCTTTAGAAAGGTGGAAAATCTTGCTGTGGTTACATAGTAAATAGCAGATCCAGGAAATCTTTGTTAATCTGATTCAGGTTATTCCTCTTAATCTCTAAACTATGTTGTTGCCTTGAAAGGCACAGAATTGGAGGGAAGCTAAAGGGGCCATCCCCTTCACTATCACCTGAAGCTCTAAATAGGTCTACAGCTATCAAAGGTGATTGGCTGCCCAATTTTTCCCACAGTAAGTTCACTGAACTCATTCGTTAATGAGGAGTTCTTCCTAAATAAGATGTTCTTGTTTAGCCATACCCTTTTACAGATGAGAATACCAAGATCTACTAGTAGTTTAGTGGCTTGCCCAGAGTAACATAGTTAGTGTGTAACTGAGCCAGAATTAGACCTAGAGGGTTCCATGCCATTTCTAAATATCCTATCGACTACGTATAAATCTCTGAGATTTATGCGTAGTCTTAAATAATCATACTGTGTTGTTTAGAGCTACAGAAAGTAGCTATTGTTCTCTCCTAATACTTAACAAGGAATTTCCTTTGCTTCCAAACCAAAGTTTGACTCACTTAAAGTTTACTCCCTCGATGAAACCTTCTCAGATAAGCTCTGTTGACTGTAGTAATTTCCCAGAAAAAGCAGAATAGTTCCTCAATTGCTCTGGTGATGTTGGACAGTTAAAAAAATTCTTTGGAAGCATTCTCATGTTCCACTTCATAGCCTTCTGGTAGGATGACTTGGGAGCAAAGATCACCGCCACCCTTACTGTTGGGAAGTACATGGTGAGCTCATAGAGGAGTGTTGCTTGTTTTATTCCTGTCATTCCCTGGAATGTGTCATTTGGGGAGCTTTCAGATTAGAGAGTAAGGGTGAAAAGAGAAAAATGGGAAGGGAGCTTGTACTAATTGGGATCTACTATGTGCTGGATAGACCTTCCTAGAACATTTTTTTGTTTTAACTCATAAAACTGTGTAAGCTATATTTATTCCCATATTGCTGATGAGGAGGCTGAGTTTTTCCTCAGAAAGATTAAACGACTTGCCCAAGGTTACGTGGCTCATGAGTAAGGGAGCCTGGTGTCAATCGAAAGTCTGACTCTGCCCTTGCAGATGAGAAGAGGGTGAGGAAAGACTTACTAGACAAGTCATTAATTCAACAAACTTTTGTTAGGTAAAGCACTGTGTTCAGTGCTGAATTGAATGGGATTCTTGCTTTCAAGGGAGAGGAACAGTGTACCCGGGTGATGGGAGTTCAAACAAGAAGAGAAATAACTTTTAGCAAGAAAAATTGATGGCATTTCTGGAGAGCCTTGAGGGATGGAAAGAGTTATTCATGAGGAGATGCGCAAAGATGTGCAGAGGAGCATGCGCAAAGGTGGGAAACAGACTGGGATAGGTTGTAAAAATGTTTGGTTTGGTTGCAATGTTTAATTCCTGAAAGAAAGTTATGGGATAGAAACCTAGAAAGGAGTTTGGGGCCACATTGAGGACCTTTCTTGGCAGACTAATAGAGTTTGAACTCTTGAGTGACCATTGAAATTTTTCGAAGTAGGGAATGACTTGATCAGACATGACCTTTGGTAGTTGTAGTCTTCTAGCAGAGAGATTGGAATTGAGGGAGGTCAGGGAGACAAATGAACATGCAAATGGGGCAGTAGTCCAGGTGAGAATTATGAGAATCTGAATTAGGGCACAGGAGAGGCAGACAGAGGGAAGAGGGAAGCTATGCAAAAGATGTTATGGAAATAGAATCAAGAAGATGTCTTGGCTGGGATCATAGAGGTGACATCATTAGCACTTGATTTTAAAATTACCAGGAGTCTGGTGGTGCTTTGACAAATTAGAGGCAATACAGGAAAATAAATTGTTTCAGAAGAGAAGCTATTAAATGCAATTTTGAATATACATATTGAGTTCAGGTGGGATTTGGGTGGGGGCATCTGGAAATACCGGAGTGGAGTCCAGGGTAGAGATTGATGAGTATAGATTATAGAATGGAGTGTCACGGGTATAGATTTGGGAGTCTTTTATTTTGAGGTGATTACTGGAAACATTAGATTGAAAGAGCTTAGAGTGGAAGAAAAGGGAAGAAGGCCAAAGACAACTCCTTGGGAAACACTTGAATCAGGGTGTGGGAAGAAGACCGAGCGCCAGAGGAGCAGGAGAACTAGGGCAGAACCATGCCCCAGGAGCTGTGGGAGGAGAGGTTTTTCACAAAGAAGTGAGGGATCAATAGGGATGTGCTGGAGAGAGATGCCTGTGGCCAGATCGTGAGAAAAGACCTTGATTTCTTTAAGTAGTTTTAGAATCGCTTCTACTGGGTGGTGAGAGTGACTTTTGAGTAAAGAAGATCATCAGGAAGCAAGCATTTAGGGACTGCTAGTACGTGGTTTTTGGTTTGTGCAGAGGGGATAAAGCTTGGACTATGTACTGTTATTTGACAGGAGTCCAGGGTTTAAGAGACAGAAACCCAGCTAAGGCATAGTAGAGGATTTATTGTTTCATGTAGAACTAGAAAGTCCAGAGGTGGAGTTGGCTTCAGATGATACTGGATCTCAGGGCTTAAAAATTATGACTGTTCTCATGCTCTCCATTTCTTAGCTTCGATGGTCTCTACTTTTGTGTTCTGGCTTCATTCTTTCCTGTTGCGAATAGCCTGTCTCCATATTGTGGGAAATAGCCTGTCTCCTTCAGTACGTCTTTGCATCTTGACACCCAAAAATGAATATCTAAGGTGTTCCTCACTGCTTTCAGCAGGAAACTCCTAGGTGGACTCTGATTGACCAGACTTGTCTCATTTGCCTGTCCTTGAACCACTCACTCAGTTTAAGTGCAACCAGTGTCAGGGACTCCTCCCCCAAAGGACTACTTAGAGTGGAGAAGTTCCCCAAATGAAGCAGAAGAAAGGAGGCAGGAAGACCTGCTGGGGAGAAAGAAACCATGGTTATCACAGCCTATTAGAATCTAGTAACTAGGCATGCTGTGGGAAATGTTTGTTTAATTGGGTCAGTCTGAAATGAACAAAGGATTGCTGAAGTATAGTGAGGTCCCAGTTAAAGTCTAGATGATATAAATTTGTAGTGAAACCAACTAGATCTTTGACTTTGTCCTATAGTGCTTAGCAGCCCAGGAATGGAAGTGATGCACTCAGAATTTGGATTTGATAGATCAGGGTTTCACAGGGGACTAAGAGAAATTGAGCAGGAGAATCAAGCAGTTCATTATTAAAGTGTTGGACATGGGGTTCAGAAAGCATACAGGGGCAAATGAAACCACAGTTTGCTGGTTCACTTATTTATTTTAATCAAAGCTGATTATTTCTTCTTTGGCTAAATATAGTAATGACTACAAGTAAATGAAAATGTATTTGATTTTCTACTGGCACGATTAAATTTTCCAGCAAGGAAATAGGCTAAGTCATTTCTTTCATGTATTGCCTGCTCTTAGTCAAGCCATGCTTATACAACAAAATATTACATGCTTTAGTGTTAATAGAATCTTTGACTTACAATTTGTTCATTATTTTCCCCTGTTCAATACATGTTATTTGGACTATATGTATACTTTGAAGATCATTTGGAGATACTGGAAATATTTGTATCACAGATGCCCTTGGCTCTAAGAAAAATGATCATAAATTATAGAAATGCTTAATAAAAACTAGATCTTTTAAAAAATATATAAAATTGGTGGATACTCAATTTTTAAAATCTGGATTATAGAAAGATATAGAGAAGAAAGGAAGAATAATCACCTATTATTTTAGCACTGACAGATAACCATGGTTAATATTTTGTTGTATATCCTTCCAGACTTTTCTCTGAGTATATGTATGCAATTTCTTTTTAAAAATAGAACTTTACTAGATGTATCATTTATACTGTATTTGTCATAATATTTCCATACTAATACAACTTGTTTTTATCATTTAGTGAATACATAGTATTTTATTGTTCAGATGCTTTACATTTTATGTAATCAGTGATTACACTGATATCTCACTGATCAAGTGTTTACTCTTTGTTATTACAAACAGCAATTTTAGAAATATTCTTATCCTACCTAGTCTTTGTGTATTTAATGTACTGTCTTTCATTGTGCTTTTACTATAGTCTGATATACTGAATTCAGCTTTTTTCCTAAATTCTTGTATTATAATGAGATTTGACTATAATGGAAAACTCCAAATAACAGTGGCTTTAAACACATAGGCTTTATTTTATTTACATACATATGAAATCTTCAGCCTGACAACCTGGAGCTATAACGGTACATCACAAAGTTAGCAGAGCTATAGGGCCTGATATTCTGCTCTGTAGTCTTTGTGTATAGCTTCCACGTCAAGATCACAAAATAACTGTCCGCTGGAGCTGCAGCCGTCAAGACCTAATACTCAGCAGTAGGAATATTGAAGGAGAGAATAGAGAGAGGGATATTTCCCAGTAACTAGCTTCCTTTAAGAAGCCACCATGCACATACCATATGGTACTTCTCATATGTCATTGGCTAGAACTTAGTCACATGGGTACAGTTAACAATGGGATGCTGGGAAATAGGCATATTGTTGTCTGGACCAAAATTAGGATTCTATTACTAGGTAAAAAAGGAAGAATGGTAATTGGTTAGGCAATTAGTGAAGATACTTTTGGCGGCAAGTAACAAAACTCAATTCAAAGTATCTTAACCAGTAAAGAAATGTATTACCTCATGTAACAAGGTGATAGAACTATTCCAGGGTTGACTGATAGAGTTGCTAAGCCATGTCATCAAGAACCCAGGTTCTCTCCTACTTCCTAGTTTGCTCTCCTCAGTAAGGACTGTCCCATGGCTGCTGTCACTCTGCATAGAATATTTAAGCAGGATGGCATCCAGAAGGAGAAGAAGAGTCATCCTTCTAATGTCTCCCCATTGAGGAGGAAAGCTGTCTTTCCTAGAAATCCCCAGCAGACTTCCGCTCACTTCATTGACCAGAGCTGTGGATCACAGGTCTACTCCCAAACCAATTACCGGAAGGGGAACAACATGGTGGGTTAAGGCCAATTGGAATTTACTCACGCAGCTGAGTCATGTGAAGAAGGGGATAATACTTGAACAAATACGAGCTCTATCAGGAAGGCATGAATGGGTGTTAGGTAGGCAGCCGACAAGGGCTGCCATAGTTCTCTTTACTACACTATTCACATTTTTACCCATTTTGTACAGCCCATTTTGAGCCCTTTCTACCCTATGAAGCCTTCCTTAGTCTTTCTTTTCTAAACCCCCCTTGCGCTCCCTCCAGCCCTCACCAATTAACACCAGATCGTATGCCTTGCTGTTTTGTGCTCCAGGTGAGTCAGTGTGTACTTGTCTCCTGACTCCACTGACTTCTCTCTAAGGAAGGGCAGGGCCTGTTGTCACACCTCTGTATGACCTTTGCTGACAGTAACTATATTTTTGAAATCAAAATTGAGGAAGGACTTAAGACAAAGGATTTCTTCTTATTTTAAATATATCGATGTAAGAAACCTTATCAGTTTATATAAATTCCGTTGAAATTTTATGATTAGTGAACTGTTCTTATTTAAAAGAAAAGAAGTGAGCAATGTGCTGGGATTACGCGGTACTTCCTTTGCTGTACCTCTGGTACTTGGCCTGTAGTAGACGCTCAATAAATATTTGTTGGTTGACATTAGCTGCAGATTTTTTTAAAAGCTGCAACATTATTTCCTCACATGGGTGGATATTGCATGTGTTTATTGCCAGAGGATGAACAACTAGGTTGTCAGGATAACTTTGCTCAGGAAATGTAACTATTGCCAGGGTTTTTATTGATTTACCTGTAAAATAAAGTCTTCTATGGGTTACTATAAGAAGAAGTAGGAGACACAAAGACCAGTTTGGTGCAAGTGGAACTTAAAATTTCTTTGCATTGAATAAAGGTCTTTAATATGTAAAAAAGTTCTACATGGCCTGTAGACAAAGTTTTAGTAGAGAGATATTTTTTGTTAAGCATTGCTGCTTAGTTTTTCTGCATTTAAATAGAAATATAGAATATGAAATATATTATTGTGTGTGAAAATTTCCTTTCTCTGTGAAGGAAGACTATCTTAAAAACCTTCGGAATTTGCATGATAATATACGTAAATTTTCTTAAAATGTACCCAATTTTTGCATATACTTTCGTAATAGTTATGTGAAGATGCAAAAGTCTTCCCTAGTATGTGAAGAAATAGGGTAATTAAGACATTGTTAGTTGACTTAGGACCACTCTGATATGCTATATCAGATGAGATGTAACCCTGATAGGAAGAATGTCCAAGGAGAAGTACAAAGGACGCTATTGAATCGTTAGCCCTCTTTATTCACTAAGAAAGTAAAACATACTTTGGTCCTCTTAAAGTCAATAGTAGAAAATAACACAAAACAACATTGTTTTGTTTCTAGAATTTTTATTAGTTTATTTACATTGTTTTATTTCTAGGATTTACATTATTTAGCTGTGCTGTAGGACCTTGCGCAAGACAGGTAGGAAACAGAGGCTCACATTCCTCATCTGTTTTTTTTTTTCCTTTATTGAAGTATACTTTACATATCATGCGTTTACTCCATGTTTTTTTTTTATTTTTTTTGTTAAAAAAAAAAGAAACAAAAAATCCAGGAGGAATGAGTGGTTTAAAGGGCCAATAGGTTGAGTATCCCTTATTTGAAATGCTTGGAAATAGAAGTGTTTTGAATTTTAGATTTTTTAAATTTTGGAATATTTGCATTTCAAATCTGAAATTCGAAATGCTCCAATGAGCATTTCCTTTGAGTCATGTTGGTCCTCAAAAAGCTTCAAATTTTGGAGCATTTCAGATTTCAGATTTTTGGATTATGAATGCTCAACCTGTTTCCATTAATTGAATAATGAAACCAAAAAGTGCTATACAAATGTTGGCTTTTTAATATATATATGGCTACCAAACAACCCTAAAAGGAACTAGTATACCTCGTTTAGTCTTTATTTCTCACAGAAGCCAACATAGTTCTGAGCACATAGTCAGGCCTTAGCATGTCAATAAATATGTGGCTCGACACTTTTAATAGACGTATGTAGTAGTATCATGTCTTTTGCTCTTTAAAACAGTTGCCAAAATTTTGGATCTTGCTGATTTCAAATTATATTTAATAACACTGTCACTCAACCTCCTGTTAAATGCTTTCCTGTGACCATACTTGGCCAGGTTGGTTTTGAACTAGAAACACCTTCTCTGAAGGTGGTGTCATGGGCTGCTGGTGGTGCCTGTTGTACTTTGCAGCTGGCATGACACTGTGGTGATTCACTCACTTGAGGGAATTTAATTGCATCCCAGGAGAGGCACCCTGGACATGTTTGGGTACAACCTGTGATACTTCCTAGGCATGGCTTCAAAAGTAGGTGTAGAAAGAAAAGGTGAGGGAGGGGAGAAGACACAGCTGAAGGGTAGGTAAATGTTGATCAGAAGGGACGGTTGGTGCTCAAAGTACTTGACAATAGCACGACGCCAGGTAGGAAGGTAGGCCTAGGAATGGTTGGGTGGCTATGCCAGTCTCCTCTGGCTTTGTCACCTGCTCCCCAACCTCCCCATAATGTGATAGAGAAATTGCCATTTGTAAAGCGCTCTGTTATTTGTGTGCAAAGCGAGTTTCATGCCTTTACTGCCGCAGTTGCTGTGGCCTCCCTCTGCTTTCTCTGCCCCACGTCTTTTCACAACAGCTGTGGGCAGCTACTGAACCCTCATCTGCCCTCCCCCCAGCTCAGTACATATGTCTAGTCAGTGTATATATTGTGTTCCCTGCTCTGCTAATTCTTGGCTAGAATTCCAGCCAAATGGCTACAATGAGATTTCTGTAGTAGACCAGAAGAAACCCAAGTCCAGGCATTTCTCTGGGAAATAACACCAATTGGTTTAGTCTCTATTTCACACTTGCCTCTCTTGTTTCTTTAAATTTCTCCTCATGTGAAGAAATCCCAGTCTAGTCATGAAGGTATTAACCCCCTGGCCCTATCTTCTGAAACGTGGCCTTCTCATTCATACACACCATTGACAGTGTCCCATATTTAACCAGCTCTGTTCCTGCTTTCCCCCTGCTGGGACGGGGAGCAGATAGAAAAATTTAGGTAGTATATGCATTAAGAATAGAGGATATAATTGAAAACTCTTGCGTTTCAAAAAGCTTCCCCTAATGTGAATTCACAATCCTTATGAATAATAAATGCACATAAAACAGATTCATAAAGACATTACACATTGAGCTACTTGTATCCCATTTCCTGGAATGGTTCCAAATGCAGTGGGAGAGCGGAAGTCTAGTAGATTGCTATTTCCCTCTGTCTCTCCATTCTCACGCTTTGCTCTCTCTGCTTCTAGGACTGTTACAGCAAGCAGAATAAATAGAAGTTGACTTGAGGTAAACTGTGTCCCCATTTGAAGTCCTGCTAAACTTGTTTTAATTTCATATGATCATGTGTACAACACAGAGTGTGTTGAGATACTACCCTTGACCAATGGACTGGCGTTCCCATGTTGAAAGTCTTTCACCACCCTTCCTTAAAAAAATATACTCCCAGCCTATGTTGAGAAAGAAAATTGTTGCCCTGGCACTTGATTCTTTAAAATCTAGCTAAGGGGTTCTTTCCTGTTAGGAGAATGAGGGAGAGTGAGGAAGTAGAAATGAAATAAGAGGAGAAAATATGCAGAAAAGGGAGGAGGCTTTCCCACTCTTTAAGTAGTAGTATTACTCTCTGGAATCCAGAATCTTCTGCTGGGGCTTCATTGAAACATTACAGCAAATACTGTCTGGTATTAATGTACGTAAGGTCTCATGCAAGGGAATGCAGAATGAATGTGACATAGTGCCTGCCCTTAAGGGATACATGATATCACTGAAGGAGATGACAGAAGTA
The DNA here is from genome assembly GCA_963574885.1 of Lepilemur ruficaudatus. NCBI lineage: Eukaryota > Metazoa > Chordata > Mammalia > Primates > Lepilemuridae > Lepilemur > Lepilemur ruficaudatus. The sequence continues at coordinate 81,207 of CAUYRT010021850.1, forward strand.
CACGGTAAGTAGAAGCAAAGTAAGACCCAATGAGAAAGCTTCATCTAAGGTCCCTGTGGAATCAGAGGAAGGTGACAGCATAATGGTTTCATGTTGGTGGTAGTCCTCAGCTTGGACTACCCGAACGAGGTGTCAGTTGGCAGAAGCTGGAGTGGAGGTATTTCAGGTGAAAGAAATGGTGAGAGCAAAGAGTCAGAGGTGGAAAAGCATGGTGTTTCTGGACATAGTTAACAGTGCTAAGCTGTAGGAGACAAGGAACATGGGAATAAGGTGGGAAAGGGGGATAGGGTTATATTGAAAGTTCAGCTAATGCAGCAGGGGAAAAAGAGCCTTTGGGAGAATGCTCAGAGTTGTACTTTATAAGATTTAGATCTCACAGTATTATAATTAAGTGGTTTGAGGCAGGAGTCTTGTGGAAGTTCATGGCAGTAATCCAGGAGAAAAAAATCAGAGCCTAAACTCAGGTGGCAGCAGAAGGAGTAAAAGAATGGATGGATTGAAACCTTGCAGAGTCGCATTCTCTGTGATGTTTGGAGACAGAACACAGAGTGGATAAGCAGTGATGCCTGGGACTGCCCACCTTTGGCAGAAGATCATCCCACATTCACCCTTCTGTTCTCACCCCAGTGATTTTTTTTTCTTTAGGATTTCACAGCCATTAGAAGAATAGTAAAACATACTGACTTTGAGACAAAAGAAATATATAAATATCATCATTTGACAAATTGAAAAGGGTTTCTGGGGCCAGTCAATAAGTCTTCACGTAGTGAGAAGCTAAGAAAACTGTTGGCTGTGGCACAAAAGTGCAAACCCAGGCATGGATTGGGAACTGGTTGGTTGCTAATAGAGGGCCATTGGTGACAAATTCTTCCTGAATATCAGCCGCCTCTTTTTCCTTGGGAGTTGCTAGAAAAAAAGCACAACAGAGAATGCTCTATATCCTAAGTGGCGTCCCAGTAAGTTTAGGGCATGCCCTACCCTTGGGCACTCAGGGATCCCATCCTCAGTCCCTTCCCACTGGTCATCTTTGGCTGTGGGAAGGAAGGCACTGTTGGTCTGTTGGAGATTTCTTCGTAATTGTAGTTCTGAGCTCCTCATGCATAGTTGCTTCTCATTAGCTTTGATCTGTGGGGTGAGAGCTATGGATATTCAAGGCTATTCACTTGCCCAGGTCCACTCTGCCCCACTTCTCCTCTCTGGGTGTTATTTCCTAACCTCTTGGGGACACACCAGAGGCATCTTGGTGCAGGAGGAAGTGCATAAGCATTGCAGCCAGCCCGGCAAGAACCGGGACGCTGGCTTTTCCACTTACCAGCTATGCGACTCATGCCAAGTCACCTAACCTCTCAGGGACTCAAAGAAGCAGGGCCATTGTCATGAGAAGATTGAAATGAAAGAATGTCTGATTCTTTCATACCATCGATCATTATAATGATGCTTGCAACTACTGTCGACTCAGTTTTTTTCTTCCTAAGATTTTGGGACTTTGTCCCTGACCCTGCTATTTATTTAATTTGCTCCTTTCTGGATCTGAGCTTTTAGACACGAAGCATCCCTAAGGTTTACTCTAAGAAGTACTGTCTCATGAAATAAGCAAAATGTGAAGAGGTTTTGGAAGGTGCAGTTGTTGAAACTGCAGACCCTTTCTCAGGCTGCTGTGCTTACTAGTCATTAAGCAGCTTGGTAAACTTAGGCAGGTATACTCCTGAAGGCTCCACATGATATGTTTGCTCTAATAAGAAACTAAGTAATCAGAGTAGTGTGTCCACTTGCACTGCATTATCACCATCCACCACATACTAGTAGTGTTTATTTCTCCAGATAGTTGGCTTGTATTTCAGGATAAGCCTCATACAGAGAGCTCATTTTGTCACTTGTATGGATAGATAAGTAAAGGGGAAAGAGAATGCTTTTTGAAGTTAGGTTACTCTAGTTTTCCCATGGTTTATAAAGGGGCAGAGATTTGGGAAGAGGAAGCAAATATTTTAGCTAATGTGGTTAAACACTCTTTTCTGTTGATAAGTTAAGATAATCAGGTGTTCTGCATTTTGCTACTTCCTTTGTTACTTTATAAAATACTCTTTTTCATGAGCCCAGCATAATAGGTTGAACCCCTCAAGGAAAGCCTATAAATACAAGGACATTCACAACTAATATGAGAGATGAAAGAATAAGAATCCTGTAACACCCTTGGTCTTGTTTATAGTGTTTCTTTTTTGGCGAACTCCAGCTTTTTAACACTGGTCATTTAGAAAACCAGGAGGAGCAGTCCCAGTCCCAGTCTCAGGACTCTTTAAAGCACTGGGGGAGAGGTGGCTACTGACTCCTATGGCCATTATGGTGCAATTTGATCTTTTAAACACTTTATATTACAGCTATGAGCATGATCAGTTGAATTAATGAGTGAGCCTGGGGTGTAGGAAGCTCTTTGGGATTGTTTGTGCCAAGCTCACACTAAAGTAGACTACAGGATGCTTTGGGGTTGAAGTGGTGAGCATTTTTGAGGAGGAAGAGAAAGCAGTTTCTGGGTAGTGAGTTGGTTGGCATGTTGGTGGGTGGTAATGGAAGTTATGAGATGCATGCCCTGATCTCGAAAGCACAAGTACTTGGCCTTCAAGACTAATATGCAAGAAACAATGAGTAGAAGGCAACCTATGAACTCGCTTTATTATGAGTCTAACTGTTCTTGCATAGCGCATGTTTATAAGAACTGAAGCTTTCAAGGGAAGTAGCATTGCAGGTGGATGTTTAAAGGGTGAAAGGGAGGTTGCTAGGTAAAGCATTTAAAAGATGTAGTGGTAAAGCTGACTAGCCTAGAACCTAGAGGATTTGCCAAGGAGAAATATTTTTAAATGGAAGCACTGAAGAGGCCTTAAAACCATCTTCAATCCCTTGTTTTACATATAGTACACTCCTGGGAGGTGAAAGACCATGAGGCTGATGGCCCAAAGTAAACTATTGTGAGCCTGGATTATGGGAAGCTTCAAAAGGCTTGCAGTGTAGAGCTTAGGTGCTAGAGTGCCTTGTGAGAAGCAAAGAGCATGGTGAGAGAGGGTTTTTAGGAAGAATTTAGTTTAGGGGCATGACCCCTGTGTTAAAATTGTGGTGTTGCCTGAGAATCCAGCATTGTCATTCGTGCCATTAAAGAAATAATTCTATGTACTGTACTCACCCCTTTGGTTTCTGAGTCTTCTGGCTGTTTCACTCTCCTGTCTCCTTCCTGTCCCCCCATCATCAGTACACACATCTGTCTGTGTTGCTGATTAAGGATCAAGTTCTACCCTTCCCAGGGCCATTTACATTTTAATGGGGACACGTCATCAAGATAAAATAATGCATGTAATAGAGTCTCAGGCTACAATGATGTCAAATTTTAAGGCTAGTGAAGAATCCTTCCTTGTGTCCCTAAAATCAGGGCGTGTGTAGGGAGAGGATGTTGTGTGTCTGGCACTTAGTGGGCTCTCTTATTTGTTCATGAATGAATGAAACTTTTTGGTGAATGAATGAATTGGTGAATGAGGCTTGGGGGTGCAGGGTTCTTAGAAAACAGGAAAGACAGTGGAAATAAATCCTTTAAAGGAGGGATTATTAATGTTAAGTTTTATAAATTTTAAATTATACATTTTAAAAGGAGAACTAGGTGATGGTGTGGTCCCAAGACATAAGGGAGAGAGAGCGTTCAAAAGAAAAAAAATAGTTTTAGAATCTAGCTGCTTGGGGGAATATTGCTGACAGAACCAGGAACCTGGGAGAGTCCTGTGTTTGATCACATGGACGCACAACTGTTATTTTTGAGTAGATACCTGAAAACCTTCCTTCACTTCATGTGGCTACAAGTTAGGTATGTGAGTCCCAGTCCTACTTCCTGCTTCTTCTCCCTAATGTCTTCTGTTCAACTTTTCCTTCCATCTTTCTGTGCCCAGAGCTCGGTATGAATTGTATGCTCAGATTTCCTGCAAAAGGACCCAGAGGATTCATATCTTTTCCTTATTTCACTCTTACTCCCACTTAAATTTTTCACTTCAAAATTTCTTTAGGAAAACGTTTACTTTAAAAATATATGTAGGCCATTGTTTGGAAGGTTATGCTTGCAATGACTGTTACTTTTTGCCTCTCTTTTGCACTGGCTGTGCTGCCCTCGGTTATGTGGAGATAACAAACCGACTTGCTTCCCAAAGGCATTCTTGCTTGACGGACTGGTTTGCTCTGAGCTGTATAAACACTCTTGCCTGCTGACCAGTAGTCTGTATTTATGAGGTCCTCAGAAAACACTGCAAGCTGCAGAGAGTGACCATGAATAGCAAACTTAATTTGGTTTAATGTGTTTTGGCTTGCTTGACCTCACCAGAATAAAAACGTGCCTGCTTAAATTATTGTATTGGGACGTAAAAAGAAAAAAATTCTGGAGACATTTATCTCATTGGAAGAATCTTGGGATCATTTTAGCAAAGGTTTAAGTCCACGTTTAATGACAGACAGACTTGAGAAATGTTTAACATAGAGCTTTAATAGCAGATTAGATTATTGCAAGTTCTGAATTTTAAGTCTGAATTACTGTTTTTTTTTCTCTTGTTACTTTTTTTTTTCTAGACAATTGGCTGGCAACGACCTTTCTTTTATCCACCCAAAGGCCTTGTCTGGGTTGAAAGAACTCAAAGTTCTGTAAGTAATGCAATTTTAGAGTTTCACAGCTGGCTGTGTATTTTCTTTCTGCATAGTCAACATGCTTGGAACTAGGTTAAGCACAGTTTCTTTTAGTTCAGGATTAAAAGATTTAAGGAGTGGCCAATGGGTAGTGTGGGAGGCTGGAGGTTGATTTAGGCAACCTAGAGTCTAGATAACAAAAGTTAAAACTCTAAATAATAGATATTCTGACCTCCAGCATGTTACAGTTCAATGTTAGGCTTTTTGGGTGGCTAATGCATTGAATCAAAATGATATTTAAGCTTTACTGGTAGGGTTTTGTTTCTACCTATCTTATAGCTGTAAGAACTTTGAATTAGTTGACCCTAAGAAGAAAAAGGCTTACAGCAGCTCCAAATGTTGAAATCATTTTAGAGCTAAAGGGAATTGAGATGCTTATGATTTTTATAGCCAGTGAGGGATCAGGAAATAAATTCCTGGCAGTAGTCAGGAGCCTGGAGTGTGGCAGATCAGGAAACAGGTGAACTGCCTGCCCATACTTCTACCACTATCTCGCTGGGTGACTATCAGCAGGTCACTAGACTTCTCTGGTTAAGTAAACTAGGTGGGCCCTTGACCTCTTCCATTCTGTGGTTATGATTCATGTCAGGCAGTCATTGTATTAATGTGACAGGAATGGCTTTAGGCAAAAAGTAAAACGATTTAATTTTCAGTATGGAGCTATGTCTCCATTCTCCAGGCCCTAACTATTAGATGATTATTTTATTTTTATTATTTTTGTTTACTTATTTTTTATAAAGTCAGAGTCTTGCTATGTTGCTCAGGCTGGACTCCTGAACCCAAGTGATCCTCCCACCTCAGCCTCCCAAGTAGCTGGGTCGGGACTTCAGGCACGTGCCACCACTCTTGCACCCAGCTACTACTAGATGATTAAAGCTCTATTTCTGCCCTGGACCCACATGCATTGAAGACATTGCTGCTGTTCCCTAAGAACTGAGGTCTGCTATCCTCTTGGTAAAATTGGCTTTACCTAATGCCCCTGTTTGGGGGCTCTGCTTTATTTGAATTTGAACGGCATTAGGAATTCCAGTGGGTTTGCTTATTACACCTCTCCGTTAACTTGTTATAACTCCCAATTAACATTAACAGTACCCAGGGTGATGAACATTAACTAGGGTGCCTTGATTCCTGGGAATGAAACAGCCCCTAGAAATACAGATTACCCAGGAGGTCTTTGTTGGGAGATGGCTTAGGATAACAGCATAGTTTTCATTTATGGGTTTACAATAAATGCTTCTTGATTTTTTACAATTCTTTTGTCTTGAGTGCTTTCTACCTCCACCACGCCCCTCCTTTTGTGTGTGTGTGTGTGTGTGTGTGTGTGTTGTTGCTGTTGGAAATACTTTTGCAAATAAATGGCTTTGAATTCTTCTAAGAAAAAATGGTAACGATTGCTTGTTACTAACCCAAAATTTCCTTCCAGAACCCTCCAGAACAATCAGTTGAAAACAGTACCCAGTGAAGCCATTCGAGGACTTAGTGCTTTGCAGTCTTTGTAAGTAATTTTTTGGTTTTCTGCATTCTTGAATCATTAGGAGACTACTCTGGCTGTTAAGTGTATGAAGAACTGGAATCCTAGGGAAAGGGGAGGCTTATCCTTTCATCTAAAATAAAAATGGGATGACCAGTGAGTACAGTTATCAACATGTCCTTTGGTGAGGGAGAAGGAGCTGCTTGTTCCCTCCTCACTTGTCTTAGAGGCTAAGAGAAAGCTACTGAGCGTTCGTGGCTGCCGTGAATTTGTACAT
>CAUYRT010021852.1:0-52715 GCA_963574885.1 Lepilemur ruficaudatus
AGTTTCATGAGTTTTGACCAATGGATATGCTCTTGTAACCAAAACCTCAAACAAGGTATAGAATATTTCATCAGTCTAAAAAGTTTTCTCATAATCCTTGCTAGTCAATCCTCTTCCCTCTCTCTCCCCTTTCTGCAGGCAGTCACTATTCTGATTTTTATTCCCATAGATTATGGGTGGTTTTGGTTGCTCTTCACACTTACTATGTATTTTTTTAATTGTATATTAATATCACACATATTTATTATATTGTAGAATATACTTTGAAAAATTCTGGATTGTCATTTTATAGTTTTCAATAGATTTTTATATCACTTATCTGATTTAATCCAAAAGAATAAAATAAGTGCCCAATGAGTGATGAATACAGTGGTTGCCATAGGAATTTTTTTTTTTTTTTTTGCCAGGCTAGAGTGCCATGGCGTCAGCCTAGCTCACAGCAACCTCAAACTCCTGGGCTCAAGCGATCCTTCTGCCTCAGCCTCCTGGGTAGCTGGAACTACAGGCGTGCACCACCATGCCCGGCTAATTTTTTCTATATATATTTAGTTGGCCAATTAATTTGTTTCTATTATTAGTAGAGACAGGGGTCTCGCTCTTGCTCAGGCTTGTTTCGAACTCCTGACCTTGAGCAATCCGCCGGCCTCGGCCTCCCAGAGTGCCTTGATCACAGGTGTGAGACACCGCACCCAGCCGCCATAGGAATTTATATGTCATTTAGGGTTAGTTTGAATTAGGAAAGGCTTCCCAGGTGTTGCCTGCCAAACATCATCTGGACCTTCAGGATGGACAGGACATAGTCAAGTGGGGAGAAAAGAGAGGGAGTTCTGAGACACAGGAGCAGGGTGGGCAAAGATTTCATGATGGCGATGTGCACTGTGTATCAAGAGAGCAACAGTGAGAAGAAAGCAGCAGGAATGGAGCTACATTTCAGACCCTATATGTCCTGCTTCCCAGTCCTGATTCCACTGCTGTGTGCCTGGAATGGTGCTGCTTTCCTGGACCTCTGTTGAGTTATGTTTCCTGCACAGTCTTAGAAGTTGTGTTTCCTTAGCATAACTGATAGTACATAAACTCCTTGTAGGGACTGAGCTTACTTTGTATTGGAATTCCATTTTCCTTCTCACACCCAGGAATAGTACGTAGCTATCAACCAAGCTTTCTTTGTGTTCATTTTTCTTTCAGTAAATATAGGAATCAGAAAATTTAGGAATCAGTAAATCAAGAAAGGGGAGATGTTCACATTTTTGTGCTTGAATTTTATTACAGGGAAAGTGGTTTGCAAGGATGTCTCATGTCTTGGAATTCATAGAAAATTCAATAATTTTTTATTAAGGTGGTTTCTTTTCAAACCAATCTCTTTCTTCTCCAGTCACAGGGCTGTGCTCCCAGGGGTGAACTTATCTCTCAGCTCTGGCATGTTCCGTGCTCAGACCTCCTCAGTCATTCAGAGGAGAGTGGCTTTAGGGGAAAAGATATGTGGACAAAAAAAGTGCACATTCTCATCAATGACCAGCAGGAAGCTTTCTTGTTTGGATGCCCTCTACTTCCCAGAGAAATCCTTTCCAAACAGGTAGGTAGGATTTTTGGTAATTAATTTATCCAATGGGATAACATCACTTATGCTAACTCACCAACTTTGCCAATTTTTGGACAGAACTTGAGGCATTAGGCCTACTTATAATTGTTTTCCATAATTGTTATAAAATTAGTGGTAAAGAAAACACAAGAGAACACACACATATACAAAATGCACACAGATAATACATTGTGTAAGCAATATGGAAGAGATGCATTCTTAACATAAATAGCAAGAAAGAGGGAAACGAATACTAAGTAGGGTCCATTCTTGATGGAATAAAAATAAGTGCAGGCATCTTTGGCAATTTCCTGCCTTTCTCCCTTTCACATCCCATCCATGTGAGCCTTTGTGCCCTCTTACTACTTCCCAGAGCTCTCTGAACCCACACTGCCTGGTCCTGTGGTAGGATGCAGCAGAGAGCAGTCTGTGAGAAGAGGGGTGGGCATCCTTTTAGATGAGGTCTATGCTCCATCCTTTGGTCATCTATTACTAGATAGGAGAAATATGCATAAATCATAAAATAGTGGAAACTTTTCATGCTATGTATTCCTCCACCCTACTTTCACAAAGGAGGGAACAGGCATACAAAATGAAGTGCTTTTTCAAGTATGCAGAGTGAATTAACTATAGGACCAGGGATGGCACTCCATTTCCTGGACTCCCCTTTATATTTTTTTACCCTGAACCCTGGTGATTCATGAAATAAACAGTCAGTGAGCATGTGTATGGTTTTCCACCCAAAGGAACATGCTGTTACCTCCCTGTAGAACTCCATCCCCATACCCAGCAGACCCCTCTTCATTACCCATGTCTAAGGCAAAACATAATTTCATGGAAAACCTCCATTTAGTTCCAGTCTGCCACCATCCTCTTCAGCAGGACCCTGCCTTTCCTTACCGCATATTATCCTCCTAATTACCTGTTAACTGTCTGTCCTTTCTGACTGACTGTGAGCTGCATGGGGGACCGGTGCCTGACGCATCGTTTATGCTCAATAAATATGTGTTGGTGGAATAAGTGAATATGGAGCTCCTTAGGCGTGTATGTTTCAGACACATTCACAAAGACACAGCACATTTAGCATGTAGTCATATTGTTATTTAGTTTAAATACATATATATGTATAACACTGTATTTTTTGGCTTTTGTTCTGATGCATGCAACTCTGGCTAACTAAAGCAAAAATAAAATTTGATGGAAGGTTATTGCTAGCTCACAGAGAAGGCTGAGAACTAGGCTTGGAAGAGGATAGGAACTGAGCCAGCTCTGGAGGAGCAGAAAAAGTAATAATGACTGCTCCGTAGCAGAGACATCTGGGTCAAGAGCCACATCTATTGTCGGTGAATTCCTACTATTTAAAATCTCTCTGCCACCATGACTCTTTCACATGTCAGGGAAAGAGTACCCAATCAGCATGGGTTGGGTCTGCTCAGCCCAATGGGGGAAAGAGCAAATCCCTTGAAAGAAGATCCAATTAGGAAAAAGGAATAAATGGTGAGTGACTGAGATAGAAAAGCAAAATAAGACATGTGTCCATTGTCCATTTCATATATACACCAATAAAGTGCCTCCTGTTATTCTATGTTTTCACCACTTGGGGTAGGTACTCTCCAGCATTTGGGGCACCTCTCAAAAAGGGGTACCGTGTCTGTTGAGATGTCAGCCTTCCCAATGAATGTGTGAGCTCCCATGGCCTGGCATATAGTTGGTCTACAGTAAATGTGTGTTGAATTAATGAAAGAATGAATAATAAATGGGGAAGTGGTAATCATCGGAGACTGCTATCAGAGAGGATGATAGAAACAGAGATATCATAAGGTAGAGATGGGCAATAATAAGCATTCTACTTCAGGTTCACATTCAGTTTTCAAGTATTTCTCACAACAACCTCGTGAAATAGGCAAAACGGTTATATTCCTGATGTCACTGATGAAGAAATTTGACTTAGTGAGATTAAATGATTTATTCTGGGTCACAAAACTAATTATTTGCAAAGCTGGGATCAGAATATAGGTCACCAGTCTCCTGCTCCAGTAGTGGATATAAGAGTTGAGTAATTTATTTTTTTTAATTCAAATATTTGGTAATGGATGATAAGTCAGAGAGGAGTATGGGGTTTTGTAAAGGAACAAAAAGAGTCAGAGGAAATTTAAAAATAATGAGTGTTCCTGGAATTGAGGCTAATTAGAAGTAACGTGTGTATAGGGCGTGAGAATGGAGGGGGTATTTGCGTGTGTATGTGTGTTTAAAGGGGAGGAGTTAGGTAGAGATGCTCTTAGAAATAGGATTCTGAGCCAGAGAGTAAAGAAGGAAGAATGCCAGGGAGTATTCTAAAAGGTCCATTTCTCATTACTCTTATCCCTGGCATCTCTCTGAGCATTAAGGGTTGTTTTTTAAATTGTTATGTTATGAGGAATTACAATATAATCAAAATAAGTCCTTTTGATGTTTATATCATATAATTTACCCCTTCCCTGTAGCAGCAGCAACCAAAAAGCAACAGGTATTAAAAAGAGAAGCTTTGTGTTTCTGAAGAAACAGTTTACTAAAAGAGAGGAATTATTAAACACGTATTCAAGATATTTTAGATTGAGTAGTCGTGTGGTACACAGTTATTGCAATGGGATGAAGGGCTTTTCATCCCATTGCAATAATTTTCAATACTTGTGAAGCACTGAATATGGACACAAACCTTTGGAGGGAATGTGGGAAGTTTCCAATATGCTCACAGCACAGTTCAGGGTCCTATGACTCTGGATCAGGGACAATGTGGATCATCACCCTAACGGCCCACATAGGTGGGCTACTTCACCTCATTTTGTTGTTTAGACGGCATCTACTCTTGTGGCGGGATAATGATACGGAGATCCCTCCTAACTCCCAGTTTTGGCCGGCAAAACAGAAAGTATTGTAAGTAAGTTTATTTTCAAGCCAACTCATTCTCAACTTGTCATCTTTCAGCATTTCCATTCAGGCTTCCTGGGAGGATTAATCTAAGATGAGAAGGAAATAGGGTGTCTGAGCACTGGACACCTTTGCTCATTTCCAATCGCAGACTGCAACGCCAACACACAAACACACATGATCCCTTTGGTGAATGAACTAATGTATGTCAGAGAGAAAGGAGAAAGGCTAGGAAGAAGCGAGAACAATGACTGTGGTTAGTTCTAATTCTCGCTTTGTTAAGGATTGAAGCAAGTGGTTTCTCAGTGAAGATATTCATGGAAGCAAATGGGTCAAGGAAAAGGCCAGAACTAAAGACAGCCAGAGGCAAATGGGACCTCAGCAAGAGGTGCACATGACCTGCAGGAATCAGCCTGTGATAGAAAATGAACCCCAGAGAAACTCTGAGGCAGAACAGCAAAGGAAATGATCAAACTTCAGTGCCATTGGAGCCTTAAGAAACTTACCTCCCAAAGACTGCTGTTTGGGGTGGGGGCTGGGGTGGGGAGAATATATGTCAGGATTCATTGTTGGCAGTGATTTGATCATGAGAGCAATAGTTGTTTAGAGCTTCAGCTTTAAAAAAAAAAGTGTCCCATCATTTTGGCAGTTTGGAGTTTTGGCAACTAGTATAAAAAAGAAAAAAACCAACATTTAAAACTGGTGATTTTTACCTTCTTCCTCCAGTTCTTTTAACCCCAGTTTTTCTAAGGCAGAAAAAGAGGAAAGCCACCTAGTCTCTGAAGTTCTTGCAGATAGACTGAAAGGAAAAGCATTCCTGAGATATTCCTGAGATGTATGCTTTACCTTTATAGAAAGTAAAAATTAACATTCAGAGTCCTTGTTACAAGTCCCATTTTGATCTTTTTTTAATTGCCAGTGAAAAAGTAATGAAGAGCAATTCCAATTTAGCTGTGAAAGTCCTAGAAATGATAAAAAAAAGATCAAGCTGATGGGTGCACTGAAAATGGTCATATCTTTTCCCTCCCTCTGAGTTCAACTACAGCTAATAATGGTATTGAGTCATTCTTTGAACTTCTCTTGGTGTCTTTCATGTGGAGAGTTCAAAGCCCTTTACTAATAATAAATAATTAGGTGTCACAAAAGTCTTTCAAGTAGGAACAAGAGGATTACACTGTACCCATTTCACAGTTGAATAATGGAAGCACAGGCTCAGAGCCAGGCATGGAAACACAGTCTTCTCTGTGTCCTCTGCCCTTGACTTATTTTTCTCACTTTGGGGGCCTGTCAACCTCCCATGCACTCCTAGGAGAAGCCATACTCCATATTTTTACTTCTACCTCCTGCCAAACTCAAGGTTTAAGCACCTTTCCTTGATCTTCCATTTTCCATCTCTGACCATCACTCTTTTTTGCTTGTGTCCAAGCTCATATAATCACTGTCTCTGCTGCTTTGGGAGAATTACTATGTCTCCAGTGTATCCTGCACCTGACAAATTAGAATAGGGCTTCTATTCTCTTTTAGAAAAACAGTTGATGAATAAGTGCTTCTTGGTCACTTCCAAGAAGTGTCTGAAGCAGTGGCCTGAGCACAGCAAGAGCTCTGAATGGAGCCTACGACCCAGCTCCTTTCTTGGAAAAACTGTAGGCAGGTAAAAGAGGCCGCATTGACCCAGGGTATAGCAAAGAACAACACCAAGCCCTGTGTCAAATACCCCTTCATGTGTTACCAGAATCCTAGGAATACAGGAATTCAGTAAAAATGGCTGGGGATTCAGACATACTTCTTGGAGGAGGTTGAGTTTGGTGAAGGTTTTGAAGACTGGGTGAGTAGAAGATTTAGGAGACAGAGGTATTCCAAGTCGAGGCTGAAAAGGAACCCTGGAGTGAGGAGGAGTCCGGCATGTTAGGGGACAATGACAGGTAAAGTTAGATGGCGTCTCTCCAGACATGCAGCACAGGCTCTTGCACATATTAGGTACTCAAGGAACTGGGGTGTGTGACTGAGCCGTGGGGCCTGGGGTACAGAGCTCTACAGTGATCGGAAACTCAATCCAGCAACATGCGAAGAGGAGATTTTCTTCCTGTCAAGCAAACTAAAGTTAACTTTCTCTTAATGAAATTTTTTATCCTCACTTGATTTTTGACTTCACTCTTATGCTGGGGATCTTGAAGTTTGTTTCAAGTGTCTGGAGGCAGAGGCGCTGCTCTATATCCGAAGTATAATGCAGTCTAGGCAAGGGTTCGGTGTAAATGAGTATTGGGAACAAGAGAATGTTCCCTGTACCTGTAGGGGTTTTGCTCAGTGCAGGCTTCCGGGAGGAGTTGAAATAGGAGCTGAGATCAGATATGGGTTGGTAGAGAGCAGGAAAGGGGTCTTGGGAGGAACGGAATGAGGACACACCATGGGGCAACAGGAGGTCATTGCAGGAGGGCAGGTCCACAGAATCGCCTTTATAGCATGGGGAATGAGAGAGCAACCAGCAAACCTCTGCAGAGGGCCTGGGGACCTAGGTCAAGTTTAAAGCAGGCAGAGTGTGCAGGGGGAAGAAGGAGACCTGTCAGCTGTAGCATCACACTTTACACTAACCAGCACTTTGCAGTTCTATCTACATTATGTCATTGCATCCTTATGACATCCTTGGATTTTATTACCACATTTTACAGATGAGGAATGTGAGAGATGGGAAGTTTAGAGTTTCCCCAAAGATAGTATTACTGCCTAGCAGAAATTTAGGTCTAGAATCTAAGACTTAAGTCTCTTAACTCAGGGCCATTTCTGCTAGCATCAAGCAGGGTGGGCAGGGGACATTTCCTTGACAACCATCAGGAGACGGTGTTTCTCTTTCTTACCTTAGCAATGCAGAAGCAGCCAAGAGCCCAACAGGCATAGCTAGTCCGTCCAGGCTCTGCTGGCTGGCGTCTCTGGCTGAGCTAGTATTTTAACGATGTTTCCCTGATAGACAGGAAACTTAGTGCAGGGCCATGCACACAGTAGGTGTTCCATAAATATTTGTTGATGCTGCGGATGCAGTACAACTGGCTCGCAGCAGGTGCCTCATACCTAATCGCCTCAGAAAGGACTGGGAGGAGATTGAAAATAAAAATCTCATCAATAATAGAATCTGTTGTTTTTCCTTCTCTGCCCAGGGAGACTTTGGTTCCTCAGTTGTCTTTCCAGTATTTTAAGATGGGAATAATTTGCACAGTGGCAGGTACAGCTGGTGAGATGCTGTTTTAATACGAAGGAAAATGCTAGAATAGAATTTAAGAATATTAAGAAGGGATTTGGTTTCTGACAGAAATATTAGCTGTAAAGGCCGGTATGAAGATTTTAGGGAAATTTAATTAAAATTTAATCTTCTTTCTAATTAAAGTTTCCTTTAATTAAACTTAAAATTAAATTTGCTTTAATTGGAGGAATTTAAAGGGTATTACCTTTTGAGTGTCAATCATTTTGAAAGGAAAAAATTATGCTGCTTTGTCTAGTTTAAAATGAGGATTGGTGTCAAATTTCTAGAAAAGTAATAAAAATACTGTATTTAAATATAAATCAGAACTCCTTGGCGTTTGGCTCTCCATTTGCCTGGGTGAGAAACATTTGGCTTGAATTGCAGTTTCCCTCCGCACTGGGGACCTATGGAGAAGGTCAGGTTCAGGCCACCAAGGGCCTTAATAGGAGAGTTCCACATTCCCTCTCCCTTATTCAGTTTCCTCTGGGAGCTGTCTGTCTCTTGGCTGCATAGCTCTAAGCCTCCCTCATGCCATTTTTGGAGAATGTGCTCAAACAATAAATCTTGGAAATGGTTGCCTCCTGCCTTTCTGTGGGGTTCCAAGGTCCTTGGTGCCCATTCCTTCCTTCAAGCCCTTGTCCATGTGATGGATCAGAATCCTCTCAAGCCCTACCTGTCCATCACCTCAAAAACTGAGGCCAGAAAGTGAGTTAATGTCTCCTCCCAGTATGGCTTCCTCTTATGTATTCCCCATTTACAAGGACAGCATCTCATGTCTTTATGTCAAGCCAGACTCAAAAGAAGAGGTCCTTCGTTCTCCCTTTATATCCCCAGCAGTCACCAGCTCCTTCAGGGGAGCCAGCATAATGATAGCTTCAGCTTAGTCCTTATCTTGTCCCTAGATGGCTGAGAGCAATATCTCCTAATATATTCTGTCTACTGCTCCTCTCTTCCTGATCTATCCTGAAAGCTATTGCCAAAGCATTAATCTAAAATTACTGCTCCTTGTCTACAGAATAAACTCCAAACATCTAACCCTGGCATTCAAGGCCTCCAGTGGTGTGGCCTCAACTTCCCTTTTCCATATTCATCTCCCATGACTTTGCTGACACACTTAGTCTGCTCTAGCAAGGCTAGTTTACCCACTTCCCTTTAAACACACCTCAAACTTTTTGGCTTCCATGCTTGTTCCACACCTTTCTTCCAGCCTAGAATGCTTTCTCTTTCCCTGTCCTTCAAGACCCACATGAAATTCTAAATCCTTTACAAAGCAACCCCTTAGCACTCTGGCCCGGCATCATGGCTTGTGCTTCTGAAGTCCTGGAACATCTCTCCACTAACTAGTGCTTACATCCTTTATAAACATTTATCCTATAATTGAGACTTTCTAAAGCCTGAATATATATGTTCCCACTTGATCTCCAAAGCTGGCTGTGATGTATGTCACAGAAGTGTTATTATTCATACCTCTTATCTGACCAACTTGTGGCTCCAAAAGGTTTTGACTCATTCAAGATCTCACAGCTAGAGTGATGAAGAAAGGATTAGAACCTAGGTTCTCTCACTGGGTATTTCATCAGGTCCACTTTACCTTTCTCTCCATCTGTGAGGCTTCCTACAAAACTCTGAATTTTGGCTCCTCTGTTCAAATATTCATAGTTTATATGCTTCAGAAGACAGGACAAAAACTTTTAAGAAGACTTGCTAATCTTTTGCTATTTTATTCAAAGTAAGTATGACACAAATAAAGACCTTCAGAGGAGGATAAATGACTGCCTATTGGCTTGTTATTGCTAGTGGAGAGATACACTGTTGAGGACCTCTCTCTCTCACTCTGTTTCTTTCCTTCCTTCCTTCCTTCCTTTTCTCCCTCCTTCCCTCCCTGTTTCCTTCTTTCCTCCATCTCTCTGCCTTCTTCCCTCCCTCTCTCCCTCCTTCATTCCATCCCTTTCTGCCTTCCTGTTTCTTCTTTTGGAAAAGAACAAAAGTGCCTACAGTAAAAGACACAGAATGCTTCAGGACAAAGTAGTGGTTAAAACAATAGATAAAGTGGACTAGGCTTTTCGGTCACAAAATTAGAATTCAGAGCTGAAGCTTATATTTCCCTTTGGATACTTTGAACCAACAAGATACTTGGTGTAGCTGTGACGTAGAGCAGGGCAGCCAGAGCACAGTGGCTAAGGTGGAGATTCCCCTGCAACCAAGGTAAGTGCACCACTCAAGATAGTCCCAGGGCCCATGGAGGCAGATTTTTTACTCTAACACTGGAAAGGGATTCTTAAAATGCATAAGGTCTATTGTGTTCACATCTCCCTTCAAAGGAAATTGCCCTCAAGCAGTTCTTGTACGGTTGCTGGGGCTCCTGTTCTGAGTGTTGAGAACAACAGAACGTGCTCTCCTACCTTTGTCTCCACCATGGACAAGGTGGATGTAAAGGAGGCCAGCCACAATACCTTCTGGAATAAGGCATGCTTCATATTAGAGAGTAATGAATCAGTCCAAACTTATAGTCCTCTTGGTGGCTCCCTCGAGGTCCTGATGAGTCCTGGAATAGGTGAGCTACTTTCCTTGAGGCATAGAAGTCCTGGGACCCAGAATGGCTCCATTCCCCCTGAGCCAGTTATCTTGCTGTTCTGCTTCTTTTTGTGACCTTACAATAAATGGTCATTAGAGAAAGCATCTGGGCATGTCTTTTCTTTGCAATCATAAAAGCCTAGTATCCTGATTATGCCACTTTATGTCTCAAAGTCTTTCAGTGTTTTCCAGTACCTTTTGAATTATGAATGATCAAGCATGTTTTTGAAGACTGCCTGTCATTTGCCTACCCTTCTAAACATCCCTCTATTACTTCTCTAGATTAGGAGTCAGTAAATTCTTTCTGTAAAAGGCCAGATAATAAATATTTTAAACTTTGCAGAACCCACAGTTTACGGCATAGCTACTCAATTCTCTGAAAATAGTCATAGACAATACAAAAGGAATGAGCGTGGCTGTGTTCCAATAAAACTTTATGAGTGGACACTGAAATTTCATATAAGTTGACAAATTTCATATAATTTTTACATGTTATGAAATATCAGCCTTTTCTATTTTCATCTTCGTTCCAATCACTTAAACATGTAAAATTCATTCTTTAACCACAAGCTGCACAAAAAGAGGTGTTGGGCCAGATCTGGTCCATGCCCAGTTTAGCAGCCTCTGCTCCACATAGATGCTGTGCTCTTGTCCCACGGGGCCACTTCCACACCCTGGGGGTACCTCCTGTTTTCTCACTTCGACACTGATTTGTGTTCTTTTATATGATACAGAGGAGAGCCTCAGGAAAATTTAATATATTTACAGGTCCTGAATTCAGGAGGCACAGCATGCCATATGGCATAGACACCAGGGTGGTTACAAGGCAGAGGACAGGAATCAGGGAGGGGCTGTGGGAACTCTTAGGCAATGGCCTTCATTGGGGTTTCCCAGGGAAAGACAAGGCAGGGCAGGACAGATTGTCTAGGATTGGCTGATTTGAATAATTTCAGTGGTCTTTGGGCTATAGAGGTGATCCCTAGTTATTTGGTACCTTGTTCTGGGATGATTTAAACAGAGGGATATTGCCTGTTAGGGTGAAAAGGCCAGTTAGGGGGAGTGTGGCTCTGGGTTGGTTGGTTTGCCTATCGAAGGCATGCTCCCAGTCGGGCCCTTTGCTGTCTCTAAGAATTGGCTAGCTCAGGAAGGAGCAGCCTCTCCCCAGCCAGAAAAGATTTTATAGTACATTAAAACATCTAATACATAGAAAATTTAAAAATGCACACACACAATACACACATCTATGTTGACATTGGTCTCTCAAACTAGAAAATCTTATCCTCAATCCAGATTTGTCAGTATTCTGCCTAATATTGAAAGTCTGGATCAAATATAGAATGGAGATTAAGTTCCAAATTTTCTTTTCTCTAGCCACACTGGAAGTAGGAAGTGGTTAGGACTTTGAAATCAGACTCCTTGGATCTGAAACCTGGCTTCACTGCTTACCAATTCTGTCGTCTTGAGCAACCTAATCGTATTAAGCGTCATCTGTAAAATGGAGATAATAAGAGTACTCAATGCACGGCTCATTGTAAGGATAAAATATTATAAGCAGGTAAAGAGCTTAGCATAGTACCTGACCAGGATGAAGTAATCTGTCCATGTTAGCAGTTATCAGCTCTTTGTCTTGGGCTCTCTGCTGAATGGTATACTATCCCTCTGCAGTTTAGAGAGGAAACAATTTCGCAACGAGAGCAAACTTAATGCAATATCCTTTGTTTTGGAAAATGTCTTCATCCTTACATGCACATTTTAATTTCTTCCACTTGGTTTAGAAATAACTTAAAAGAACAATTGTATTTTTCCTCCTTTGTCTATGCCTCACCCCCACAAAGGAAATGTAATTTTCTTTCTTTTCTATTTTTTTTTTAATTTTTGTTTGTTATATGTGATGATAGAATTAATGTAGTGTCTTCCTTTAACAAAAATGTATGCTCTCAGAGTCTTATCGTACCACCACATCTTGGTTTGGGTACTAGAGCCATCAATTTATATCATTCCAGTTCCAGGAATAATGTTGGTTTATTAATTCTTTCTGTAGAATATAGAAGCAGAGCCAGAAAACTCTGCAGAAAGAATTAATTTCCCTTCACTTACCTTTTGATAAAGTGTAAAGAACATCAGGTAATTAGAATTAGGATGGTGAGATTTTTTTTTAATTTAAACTCACTTAAAACCATGTGAGGTACAAGTTGGAAACCAGTTTAAACTTTTTGAATTCAAGTGTAATTTTTCATAATCAAAGATACTTGCCTTTGATGGGGACATCATCTATTATTTCATTCATTTGTGGAATTTAATGAACACTTAGAGATCACCATGGGGGAAAGAAGATAGGTGAGGGATAGTCCTAGTTCTCAAGTGGCTTTTAGGCCATAAAAGTGCTCAGCCATACAAAGGAAGAACCCTAACACTCAGCACAGTGAGGTGGGTGTCCTGGGTCCACAGCACTACGAGGTGGGAGGGGGTAGCTGATAGCGATGGTGCAATAGGAAAAGGCTCAAGGCAGCTAAGATGGGCTGAAGAGAGATGAAAGTGTCCCCCCCTCCCCAAGCTAATGGAACAGCAGGAGTGTAACATTGTGTGGCACATTTAAGAGAAAAGAAAAACAATGGCTTTGTGTGACTAGAGCAAATAATATGTAGAGGGATATAATGAGAGATGCAACCGAGACATTTATGCCTACTGTTGAAAAGCTCATTGCATCCTTTCAAAGACTTTGCTCTTTGGAAGAAGACAAGGAAATCTAATTGAATATAATAATTATCTTTATAATTCAGAAAATGTCCAGAGGACATTATCTATAGATGCAGATATGGAAATCTGAAAAAATCCTGATATTTCAGTGGTAAGTTGTGAAGATTGTCACCATCACATAGCAGTTTCTAAGGAGGAAGCTGACCTACCTCTTGGAAGGCATTGTCAAATCATCTCACCCTACCTTATGCCAGAGAATCACACAATAGAGAAGTTTAGAATAGAAAGGAACCATACAAGTTCTCCAATTCAATATTTCCAAACATTTTTTATATGCAGATTCCTTAAAATATGCCACAAAATTGTCCAGATTCCCTACATAGCAGTTGCATTCAGTGATTTAAAAATTCATAATTACATAAAAACTATTGAATTACTGCTAAATGAATCTGAATCTTATTCATCGGCCATATTCATATTATGTTAAAGACAAATGGTCATAAATGTGTGTATAAAATAAGTTATTTGTGTAGACTATAGACAATCCTAATACCCAATAGATTTGTGGCCTCCTTGCATAACTTGAAGGGGGGGGTGTCCTCCCATATCCCAGGCCTCAGGTCCTGTTGCCTCCACTGAGTCCCATGAGTTGCTTATCACTTAGTTAGCTAGCGGTAGAGTCAGGAAAAGACTCATGAAATATTCAGTTAAATTCAGCTTTTATTGCCCAAGCATTTCCTATGTGATTCTTCTTGTGCCAAGACCCTCATGGGCACAGAAGAGAGCCAGAAGGCATGACTCCTGCCCTCAAGCAGTTTGTGGTTTGGTTGTTGCTCAATAGGCTATCCTTTCTATAGTGTATTTTCTTTAGAGTTTGTTCTGGAAGGATTCCATTCTAATTCATGATATGAATTAATAAAAGAAATGTTCAGAAATGTTGGCACATAGGCCTCATATTTTATTTGAACCATGGATTTGGGTTGTAGCTGGAACCTCCAAACACAACATTTTAGTTTACATACTCTCCATGCAACCTCCTCTCAAACAGCCTGCCCAAGGCTTCAGGGATGGCCTTGCTCTGGTCACCACCAATTCCTATAGAGGATGTTTAGGCAGTAGCATGACTGCTGGTTCTCATTGAATGCCACTGTTAGTGTTGCTGTCTTGGAATTCAAAAAGTACAGGAACAGAGTTGAATTGTTTTCATAAGGTTTGGGTGAAGCTTTGCTGGACTTGGGAACAGACATTAAATGAAACTCGAGAGAAAGCCACATCTACACAATTACTGAATCCACACATAATGCTGTGGTGAAAATGGCACAAGGCTAGATGCCTGAAGACTGATATTTTTCCTCTTGAATTTTTACCTCCTTCATCTGAGTGGTGGTACACCAAAGTGGTGAAGAATGTGGGCATCAGAATGAGAATAATGGGGTGCAAATCCCAGCTCCACCTCTTCCTAGCTGTATGGCCTTGGCCATCAATGTTTCTCTGTGTTAATTTCTTCATCTGTAAAATGGATGAAGTCCATGGGTAGTAATAGTGCTCACATCATATATTAGCTAATAAATGTGAAGCACTTAGCCCAATGTGTCTTGTGTAACAGTCAAAAAAGTTAGCTATTAATATGTCCTATAAAATAATAAAGTTTGTACTCTCTGACCTTCAGAGCTGGAACAGTGGCATTAGATGAGTTTGAATTAAGGCTCTGTCACTTACTAACTGGTCCCAACTGGGTGATCTTAGATAAGTTTTTTTTTCCCCTCTAAGCCTTGGTCTTTTTTTCTGTAAAGTGGGGACAATAATAACTATTACATTGTTCTGAGGATGAGATGACATGATGACACAAATTGCTTAGCACAGCTCTAGCTCGACACAGAGCACATGGACAATACTCTGCACTCATTTTGATTTATAATAGCATTTGATTATTCTGATTTTTTGGACAAATTTATGATTGGCTACTATGTAGAAGTTTTAATGATAAATGTTTTGAGGAATGAAGTGTCCTCTGTCTTTAAAGAACTTTACCATCCTTACTAAGAAGGTAAGAAATACAAATAACTAACAATATAAAAGTAAAATACATGTTATACACAAGACGGGACAAGCCAGGATATGATTAACTGTCAAATGTCTTATGAGTTCAAATAAAGCAAAGACCCAACAAACACCTGTGATTCTGTGATGAACCAAGACTTATCATGAAAATGTATATTTTGGAAGTTGGCAGAAAGAAACTTTTCACTGCTCACAAGTATAGGGATTCTTCTTGAAGTGAATGCAAAATGAATAGCAGTTTTTTCTC
Organism: Lepilemur ruficaudatus; assembly: GCA_963574885.1. Classification (NCBI taxonomy): domain Eukaryota; kingdom Metazoa; phylum Chordata; class Mammalia; order Primates; family Lepilemuridae; genus Lepilemur; species Lepilemur ruficaudatus. Next base: position 15,298 of record CAUYRT010021852.1, read on the forward strand.
CTGGTTAAAGTCTGAGAATGACAGATATCCAAACTGGGAAGTCTGCCATTGCCATGTGCTTACAAAATTGGGCCCTTCATGTAGAATGTTACTTTTAGTTTATTTGGGGCACTTTGTAGGGTTCGTTTTCAATGACTGCTGCTGCAATTCTGGCCATTTCCCCATAGAAGCCATTCCACAGTCTAATCGACTCTTGGTTAAGAACTCTCCCCTTGCAATAGGGCGTATATTTTCTTTCCCTCAATCTGATTTCATTGCCCTAAAACCCGCTTGGGTGATGTAGAACCATTTCCCCCCTCTTTAGGCACTCACGATCTTTCAGTATTTGCCTGTGGTTCCCTCCTTATCACCGCCACCCCCTCTCGATAGCTTAGCTCAGGTATTAGTATACATGCTCCCAAATTCGATGCTAAATCTAGGTTATTTTTTAAGACTATGCACTGACAGAGTGAGGAGGGAACAAGAAATGGCTGTTGATTTAGAAGAGCCGATTGCAAGCCAGTAGAGATGAATGACTTGTGTGTGTCTGGTGAACTACCTGCCACGTTGCTTGGTGGGTGAGGAGGAGAGACATGGCAGGAGTCAACAAGAGACCAATTAAAGTCTGACCTCTTAGCCAGCATGGGTCCTGGCTGCAGGTATCTGGGCCAGGGGCCTGGCCTCTAACTACATCTCAACCTATGCAACTGGTTTCCAAGCTTCTATTCTGAGGTTAGATGGAGGTGGGGTGGAAGGGTATGCTGGAAGGAAACCGTGGCTTAAGAATAGTTTTCGATAATACGGCCGTCTTGCAAGCAGACCGTGAAGATGACAAAAACCTTCTAGGAAAAAAGCAAGCAGAAGGCACTGGGAGGAAAAAGTGCAATGGTGCAAGCTGGGCATTGCCAGTTTGTTTTAGACAATGAGAGGAAAGAATCTTCAAGGACAATAGATAAGAAGCAAAAGGGGAAGTGAATATACACACTGCAAACACACCACACCACACCCACCCACCCACGCACACACACATATACATACGCATACCTACGCCCTCACTCCCCATATTCGCAGGAGTTCTTTGATGTTCTGTGTAGCAGGATTGACAGGTTCTTGTCTGCAGGCTCTCTTTGTCCTACAGAATCTGTCAAGCAGGCAGTTACGAGAATGCACTTTTCTGGGATGATTGTTAATGATTAAGGACTTTCCTGTTGAGTTTAGCTTTCCTGACAAACTAGTGTTATCATAATTAAATGCACAAACTTCCCTCCTACCTTTCAAATTACCAGTACCTGAGGTTCTTCTTTTTTTTTTTTTCTGTTTGCTTCAATTTCTCCTGGCATCTCTCATCTTGAATCCCTTCCCCCAGGCAAAAGTTATGCACGATTCAGGATTATTATTTTTTTATTACTATTTTTTTTTTCTGAAAAACTATCTTGTTTCCTCAATCCTGCTGAATAGAAGTTTGGTTGCTGAATATCTTCAACTCCATTGTGCTTGAGATTTCTCAGGGCATCTAGTGTCAAAGGTGAACATTGTGCAAGATCACTACCGAATTTTCTGAAATCTCACATCTTGACTCTAATAGAGTCCACCTTCTCATTAATTAGTCCTTCATGTTGACCCTATTGCATAGGCATGCTATGGAATAAATTAACATGATGATTGATGTTATCAAACAAGGACCTTATCTTCCATTTACTTTATTCCTCAGACTTATTTCCAAGTACTTTCTAACATGCTCCTTTTGGTAGGATGAAGATGGTTTCTATGAAGTCCAATCATTTTGGGCTCCTGGCCTTTGCTCATTGTAGTTTTATGATTTCACCAAGTATATACCAATTCTTCCCTCTCTGGAGTTCCAAATCAAGTCCATCTCTTCTAAGGAAGTCTTCTATGACTCTTTGACAATTTTTATGCTAGAAGACCTTATATCTATTACTTTCTTTCTTCTTTCATTCTTTTGACTTAATTTTTTAAGAGCAGTTTTAGGTTGAAAGCAAAACTGGACAGAAGGTACAGGTATTTCTTCTACACCCCTTGTCCCCACACAAATACCTCACTTATTATATTTTCATTTATTCAGAACAGTCTTGTATTTTTTGAGCTTTTCTTTTTTTTGCATGTGTGTGTATGTGTGTAAGTTTCCTCTTCCCACCAGAACGGGTAGGAGGCTTGTCTTCTCTCAGAGTGCCCAAGGTGATACTACTGAATAATTGGTGCTTAAAATGACATATTGGCTGATAATGCCATTGCTTTTCCTTAGTAGTAGAGTAGGTGAAAATTTATGGTACATTGTTGTTTTTCTTGTATTTTGCTTTCCAATGTTGCTATTGTTTTTATGACATACTGGAAGTAATAAACAAATGGCTAAAACATTCACAATGTATGATATCTCTATCCATATTTAGTCTCAGGGCAGACACCGACCCTCATCTTGGATAATCATTTGAAACAAAGTGCTATTTGTTACAAGAGTACATATTTACTTTAGAAATTATGTGTTTGGTTCTCTTCAGATTTTCCCATCTTTTCCTGGAAAGGGACATTCAACTGATGCTCCATTTATGTTAGAGGGATTCCTTTGTATACCAATCATTATGACAAATGAAATGAAACGTTTCAAAAAGTCTTCTTGATCTCTGCGTTCTCACTTGAACAGACAGCTTTAATCTATTTATGCACAAAGTGGAGGAAAACTCACTCACCTAAGAAGCTAAGAAAGGCAACTAATATAATGCCCCCATGAGGGTAGGATCAGAAATGAACTAATTTCTGGATGGTATGACCCAAAAGGGGTAAAAAGAAATCTTCTATCCAGACAGCTCTGTTTTTTTTTTCCTCCTCAGAGCAGGAGTATTTTCCTGAAGTAAGTCCTTAGAATCACATCTGTTCACCTTATGTGACGGGGAAGGAGAGGCGACTTCTGAAACAGGGTGATTGAAATGGAAATACATTCAAATAAATGGACTCTGGAGTTCCACTTTGTTCTAAATAACCTCTGCTGTAAGTGATCAGCTTATTTGAAAGTATGATAGGTGGGCTATCGGGGCAAGGCTGTATCTGATTTTTTTTTTTTTTTTTTTTTTTTTAGTCATTAGCCTATCTTCTCTTTTTATTCAACCTTTTGGAATAAGGTCTTACATTCAGGACAGAACAGGGGATAGGGGAGCTGAGCCTTCAAAGGACACTCTGCACCTGTTTCTAATGGGTTTTCAAGTGCATCCTGCTCCCCTTGGACTATGTCTCTTTCAGAATACCTAGATGTGAAATTTGCTGTATTATTGCTAAGTGGTTAGAAACCAAGAAATGTCATAAGTACTGATTTGTATGTAAGAGGAAAAGAAATTTACTTTTTCCTCAATCAAGAAACCCATGTGCTCAGCACCCTGCAGCACTAACAATTACACTTGCATAACACAGGTGTGTACCGTGGCTGAACATGCCTGGGCTGCGTGGGAAGAAAGGATTAGTTATAATGGTAAGTACATATCTGCATAAGATCAGCTCATATTTTCCTTCTAATGCTCTGGCTACACCTTAAATCAGCCTCACAGTTTATTTAGTTTGATCTGTATGTTGTCCCTGTCACCTGAATTGCCTCTCTTTTCTCCTTTTGCTCACTTAAATGCCCTTTTATCCATTCTTTCAAACATAAAGGTGAAGAGAACTTTCCTCTTCATTGAAAACATGGCATGTTTGAGGCATTGTTCTTGAGGCTTTACATACTTCATTTTATTTTATCCTTTTAGCAACCCTAAAATAAATGAAGTATTTCATCCCTCATTTTATAGTCAGAAAATTTGAGGCTTAGAAAGGATTGAATAAATTGTTCTAGTTCATATAGTTTATAAGTGCTAGAGTCAGGATCCCAATTCTCTATCAAGGTTCAGTCATGCTCTCCTTTTACCTTAAATCTTACATGTATATTTTATTTATTCTTGGATTCAACTAGATTTTTAAGCTCATGGACAGAACTGTTTCTTGCTCTCCCTGCTTTCCTGCTTTCTTCCTTTCCTGCTTCCCTCTTCCCTTTAAATTGTATGCTGGTGGCACAAAATTCAAACAATCCAGAAGCATATGGAGCCAAAGTGTTAAGTCTCCTTTACGTTTTTGCCTCGTTCTTTCTGCCATCACTTGAGATAGGACTTTGCAACTTATTGTGTATCTCTCCAAACAATTGTGTATGTACTTAGATCTCTATACATATACATAAACACACATGTGCACAAGTATGCACACACACACGGAGTCTTAGTCTGTTCCAGCTGCTACAACCAAATGTCACAAACTGAGTAGCTTATAAACAACAGAAATGTATTTCTCACAGTTCTGGAGGCTGGGAAGTCCAAGATCAAGAAGCTAGCAGATCTGGTGTCCGCTGAGGGACCACTTTCTCATGAATGACACCTTCTAGCTGCATCCTTACACGGTGGAAGGAGTGAATGAACTCCCTTGGGCCTGTTTTATAAGGGCACTATTCCCATTCATGAGGGCTCTACTCTCAGGACATAATAACCTTTTCAAAGGCCCCACCTCCTAATACCATTGCCTTGGGGGTTAGATTTAACATGAATATTGGGGAAATGCAGGTATTCAGACCATAGCATAACACACCCATATACATATATCTATATATAACTATCTCCATGCATGTATTTATAATTTGGGGTTTTTCAAAAATTGAATCATATTATGTATATTTTCATGAGAATTTGTATCATTCATGTAAACTATCTATTTCAGTTATTTGGCTTCATAGTAAATTATCCCAGAACTTAATAACAAAACAACCATTTATTATGTTCGCAGATTCTATGGATCAGATACTTTGAAAGGACACGTTGTAGAAGATATGTATCTATTTCCCAATATCTTGGGTTTGGAGGACTTGAAAGCTGGAAGCTAAAATCCTGTGAAAGTTTGTTTACTCATTTATATGGAGGATGATTATGGCTATTAGTCGGGGCCTCAGTTTCTCTCTATGTGGGATTCTCCATCTGGGCTCTCTGTTTGAACATCCCGAGAAAGTGAGTGTATCCCCCACAAAAAAAGAGAGAGCCAAGGGGATGCTGTATCCTCATTCATGATCTCTAACCTTAGAGGTCACATAGCGGCACTCACACCACTTACAGCATGCTATTGGTCAGAACAGTCACAAGTCCACCAAAATGCAAAGGGAGGGAACAGAGATCCCATCTCTACATAGGAGGAGAGTCAAAGTTACTTTGCAAGGAAAGCATGTGACATGGGAGACATTCTTCCTTTCATGTAGGAAAAATAATATGTTACAATAGCTTAGATGTATTTCCATATCAGTCTAGAGTCCTGCAGAGTGTTTGTATTCCATCTTATACATATACTATAATTTATTTGACCTTCTACCTATTAGTGGAAACTCAGATAGTACCTTTTTTCCTTAGCATTAAAAATGCTATAATAAGTATCTTTGTTTATGTAATTTGGGCTTCTGTGTATTTTTGTAGATTTGCATCCTAGAAATAGAAATTCTGGGCCAAAATGTATACATATCAGATAGTGCAAAATCACCCTCCTTAAAGTTATATTAAACTATGTCTTCATAAACAGTGTATAAAGGGTCCGTTTCCCTATGTCCTCACAAGCAAAAATAATTTGATGTTTACTTATCTGATGTGCAAAACAGATTCTGGTAGTTGTTTTTAAATTTGCATTTCCATGATTACTGGAGAGATTAGTCTTTATCATTGAATTTATCCATTCAAGGGAATATTTGGTTAGGAAATATCTTCCTATGCATGGATGGATTCTATCCATCACCCACACATCTGCTTGGTAGGTGGCATCTGCTTTATCCCTTGAATTTGTCCATTTGTGTTTATTTTGTGAATTTTCCACTAAAACATTTTAGGCATAATCGGGTTATTTTTCTCTTTATTATAGATTGAAAGAGCTTTTTAATATAATATAGATATTAATCCTTTCTCTGTTATCTATATTGTACTTGTCTCCAAGTCTCATACTTGTCTTTTAACTTAGTTCTTGGTAACTTTTGTCTTACAGAAGTTTATGAGTTGTCTCATATAGTCATACTGTAGAGATATAAGTTATGATGTTTTCCTTTATGTCTTCTGGGTTTATTCTTACATACCCAAGCATTTTTCTATATATTCTTTCAATGCTATTTATGGCTTTGTTTTTACATTTAGGTCTTTATCCATTTATATCTTATAAAATTAGGGAAAGTAATCAGAAAAGACCTCCTCCAGCTCATGCCTACTATGCCATGTTTTCTCTCTAGTCCTACATGCTTAAACGCTTTGTATCTTGACCAGATTTATGCCGTCTGAATGCATTATTTTTGTTTTCCTCTCAGAAATTAAATATAGTGGTTAGAATGAGAAAGGCTATTGCTGGTGTCTTTAAAGGTCAGGCCTGCTGGCACACTTGTTTAGAGTATGTGGATATTTATTAGAAGCTGATGGGAAGAGGACATGGTATCTGAGTAAGGAAGGTGCTTACTAGCACTACAGGAACACCTCTCTTATTAACCATACACTCCAGTTCTGAGTTACCTTTTATCTGTTTTGTACTAGAAATAAAATGTCCTAATTTCCATTCTATAACCCCATTTTACTTCTCTGAGTTATCCTTTCAGTTTTTTTTTGTTCACACCACTAGGCTCCTGAGAGAATCACAGAATCTCTAATAAGAGCTCATTTTTATTTAATACTAGGACCTTTAATATCATTTCCAATCAGGAAAACAAGGAGCTAATTTAATTGAGTGTGAATGTCATTTAAAAAATGTCTTCTGAGGAATGTTGTTGTTCTTGCATCCTAAGAAGGCTGGTGTCACCTTCATAAGCCACACTTGTACCACAGTGAAGCTCAGACCGATTCTCCCGAGAACAGGTGGAAGTTTGAGTGATAATCATAGCTGTGGATCTCCTAGTATGTTCTATATGCCTGATGTGTCATCTATACTTTCAACAACTTCCTCAAGTAGCCATTAATATCTCCATTTTCAGATCCAACAACTGAGGCTCAGAGGAATTAAGTAATGTGTTAGAAAGTACCAGAGATAAAACTGAAAGTCAGGTTTGTCTTACTCCACAGCCTACTACATCGTACACTGCCTCTCGTACTCATGCACTTAGAAATTGTTATCTCACATTAATAAACATGAAAACAATATGTAATACCTACTGGACACATTGTGCTTTAAGCTTTTTACGTATATTAACTCATTTAATCTTTATAAAATAACCCTGTGAGATAGTTATGATCTCCATTTTTAGATGAGGAATCAGAAATTAAGTAGCTAGACTAAATTTTCCTGTCTAGTAAGTGATAGAAGTTGGGATTCCAAAGATGATACTGTCCACAAATATAAATGCATTTAAAAGTTTGGGTTAATTCATGAATTATGGCTTTACAAGCTATTATTACAGGGATGTTGATCTTGAGGCTGCATTGTTACATTGTGTAACTGTCATACTGCTTCCTCCAAATGCCCTGCAGGGCTACTCTTGGAGGCAGAGTTCTGGCCTGGATGGATCTGGTATGTCAACACATGCATTATTAAGTTCTGATCTTAATAATAAACCTGAACAAAGGAGTCTGGCTAACTCACCCACAAATCTGCTTCATCTTGAGCAGCAGGATTCTCACCCCACCTGAAGCATCTAATTAACCAGCCAGTTCTTCTCACTGTGACCAGATGAACACATCCTTGGCAGAGCAGAGAACCACCTCCGGCCTGTTGGAATGTAGGAAAGAGGCAGAGCACCCTGGAAAGAGCTTGTTTGGAGGTCAGTGGAATTACTGGTGAGCAATTTCTCTAACAGAGGGAGGGAATTTGGAATTCAAAAATTTCTCTGTTCCAAGAGCACACAGGTATGTGTAAGGAGGTAGTGTCCAGTCAGGGCTGATGGCTCAGACAACCATTTATATCCTCAGAATGAAAGAGGCTTAGCCCTGAGGCAATGCTATGGCTGTCGACTCAACTTGTGGAAGAAGCTGTGGAGGAGCAGTTTTAGAACATTGCTTCTAGGGAAATATCTCCAACTGTGGACATTTGCCTCCAGAATGTTCCCACAGAAGAAGAGTGGTGAGTCTGCGCAGGGACAGGAGCCATCTTTCTGTGACTTTAGCCTTGTTCTTAGAACCATAGCCTTTCAAAGCTAGAAGAACATTGTCCAGAACTCTCCACCCAGCCCCCTCATTTTGTCTATAGAAAATAATAAGTCTCAAAAAAATAAATAGGCTGCACAAATTTGTATGAGAATTAAGTGGTAAAAGCAGACATGGGACCCATCAGACACTCAATAAATACTTGATGAACTAGCAACTTTAATAAATGCATGCTGTGTGATAAACTCTATTCTCCATCATTTTTCCATTGTTTAAATTAGAACCTTACTAATTATAACATAAAAATTATTGGTGTTTAAAATCATGGCCCTGTGGTATAACAAAGCTATGAAGTATTATCTGATTTCTTAAAGAACAAATTATATCCAGTGAAATCTCTGGGTCAAAATGTATTAATTTTCTGAAGAGTTTTAATCCCTACAGAGCACAAAATAATTCAGTCAGTTGGAAAGTCTAATGAACTAAAACAGTTTATTCTAAGGAAATTGTGCAAACAATGAGGAGTTTGTTAAATTCTGAAGCTATATCTGGGATCTTCTGTCAGATGGCATATGAACAAGATAGAACAAATGTGGAAACCTTGAACTACACTCTTTCTTACACAAAGAACTTCCGCAGATACAGCCATTGTTGTTAAAAAGTAACGCAGTATGATTTGATTGATTCTGCTATAAGTTTGGTTCAGGAAGATAGAGGTCAACTTCTCTCTCACATGAAGGTCTAAGCTGGTCTGCAAGTTTTGACAGCCCACACATGCTTAAGGCTCCTAGAATGATTGGTGAAAGTCTATGTAGCTGGGAAAGTTTACGGAGAAAGATTATTTGTCCCCATAAACAAGGCATCTCCTTTAGCCACATATCTAAAGCCAGCTGTTTATATCTTCATTACCCCATTGGAAGGGACTTTCACCTTCTCTTAAAGGCACAACACAGAAGTTGCCAACATCAATTGCCCTAATGTTCTATTGGCCAGAACTTATCCATATGGTTGGGAAATGTAGTTGCAGTTGGATGGACAATTGCCCAGCTGATAATTCAACTATCATGTAAGAAGAAGAAGAGAATGGATAAAGAGGGACCATTGATGGTCTGCTCCATGAAACTATATGAATAAAAGTTATGGGTAATTTCTCTCCCTCTGTCACTGTCAGGTTTTGAGAATAGGCCCTGTAGCTTTCCGTTAGCATGACAGAGATATCTGTGCAACTTGCTCTGGTTGCAAGTTATTGAGTTCAGAATGTACTTGGACTAGGCTGTATTGTCATGGAGGTTGAGAGAGATGTATGATAACTGTGTTGATGCCTGAGTGTGCTGTTTGTCCTGTATTGTACCTTGGGTTATAGTGTGTAGGCATGTGTAGTGCGTAAGCATGACCCATGATAACTAAGGGTTATCTGACCCAGATTGACGTGGTCTCTGGGAAATATCCAGACTTTTTTGTGTAGGTCTATTCCTTCTGAGGGTTTGATGGTACCCTCAACCATTCAGGTGTCATGGCTTATGGCTGTGTTCCACACTAGTTGGGGGTCTGAAACCTTACACCTCTGTCTGTTGCTAAGCTCTTTGCCTTGGGCTCTGATCATGGTTACCCCTCTCTGTGCCATTTGGTTAAATAGACCCATTTTGACACAAGTGATATCTGTCCAGTGTCAATCCCATTTATCAACTGCCTATCCATTGGCGTTACACTGAGGTAGCTATTACCAACTCTCCTTACTATGGGATATTTTCATTCAGAAAAGGGGAATTTAGGATTTACTACATAGCAGGGTTTGTCATGGGCGGAACTGTCTCTTTGGATCACTCTGAGATTCTGCTGTCTTTATGTCTGTCCTCAGGTTGCTCAGGTTTAGTGAAGCCTCCCTCTGCCCTTTAGAAACATTCCTCAACTGAGGCTGCCCTTGATGTTCATTTGCACAGGTTTTTACTCTTACAAAAGAGTTGTTGTGGGGGGAGCTCACACATGTGCCTTGAGTAAGAACAGCTCTGAGTTCAGATTCTCCTAGGGATATCTCTTTTAATTGTTCTGTAGAACGAGCTTCTGGATAAATTCCAAGGGCAGGGCCAACACTGCATGACTCAGTTCTGGATCTTCAATATTTAATCCAGATCTGCCATAAAGTAGATACACAATAAATATTTGTTTACTGAATATGTGGTGGTATTCAAATATAATATTATAGAGGCCAATCTGAAGCAATATTAATGCCCTTTTAATATAGACTTCTGTTTCTGAACAAGAGTTAGTTGTCAAAGAAGCCAACATTTCTTTAACACGGATGTTAAATTTATCCTTGCTCTATATATTGATAAATGTATATATTTATCATTGCTCTCTCTCTATATCTATATATACCTTGCTCTAAACTTTGCCATAAGCCTATTTGTAGGAATATGAGTTTTTAGTGTTCTTTGAAGAGAATTGTAGACAATCCAGTGCTATGTTGGCTCTAACATTTAGACAGTGATAACATTTGAACTCCAAGTTTATAAATGATGATAGATCTTAAACAGTGAATTTTATGGAGAAAATATTTTTGTGATTGAACTCCACTAAGCCAATTTAATGACCTGGTCAATTTTCTAGACAGGGCAATTAAACCATTTACTATTCTCCTTTTTAAATCTAATTCTACTTTATGTAATTAAAATTATTTTTTTCAGAAATAATTCTTCATGTATAAAATGTACAAGAATGATCTCATTCTTCAATCATCTATATAAAATATTGCAATAATGTTTCTACCAGTCTGAATTTTCTTTCATGACAGTTATTTTTACCATGTCAAATTGTCCTGGATTAGATTCTACAGATCAAAATTTGGGCAAGAAGATTAGATTCTTCTGTCAATTTTTAGTCAATAACACATTTTCCACAATGTAGTTTTACCCATTGCTACTTTTTTTTTACAATGATTATTTCTACTAAGTCTAAAATTCCTGGGTCTATTTTTACAGTTTTGGAAGTTATTAACATGATGGGATTCCTCAATTTTTCTTTTAATTTTGTTGTGTGCAGGTTTAGTTTTTCTCAATTTAACTTTGTTGATTATTTCTTGCAGTATTTATTTATTTTTTGGAACAAAAAGCCTTAGTAAGTCAAAGGCCTTGTAGGGTGGAGTCAAATGGTGGGGTTAAAATGACCCTGTTCTGCATTAGCTAGAAGTGCCTTTTTAATGCTTTAATGGAGAAATGGAAAGAGCCTCCCTTACAGAAAGTTCATAGTAATTATTACTTTGCAAATGTGTATTTAATTATCCCTGAAGACAGAACTAAGAACAATATGACCTAGTAGGCAATTTGATTTCAAAATAAGAAAAAATGTCTATCAACTAAAATGGTCTCAGTTGAAATGGAGTTGGTGAGCTTCCTCCTGGTATTCAAACAACTATGGGTGACAATCTGTGATTCCATTAGATTTTCTGAAAATTCTTTAATAAGTTTGCATCAATAATATTTTCTTTATCAATTTATATTCCTTCTCATACCATATTATGGTTTAACGGCAGATATGAGTCTTCTGTAGCCCTGATCTTTCTAAATTGTAGAGAACTGATTGGTTTAATCTATTTTATTTTTAGGTCTTTCATGGTAAGTCCTTATTTTCTCTCTTTTTGCACATTGTCTTCTCCAAATCCTCGGGTCCTCTCTCTGCGTCTCTGAGGATGCTATTCCCTCTGTTTATTTCCACTCAGACTTCTCCTGGGTCCCCTGTGCTTGGCTTTCAGAATTCCTCAGCTTTTAGTAGCTCTGAGAAGCCTGGTCTGGACCTCTGAAGTTGGGCTAGGTCCTCCTCCAGGGTCATTCAGATGTTTAGCAACAAGTGGCATTGGTTCATCTGGATGACTGACTGATTTTTTGAAGTTTTATTATAGATGTGTTGATGAAATACAGACAGACCAATAAAATATGCTTCGTCAAAATTACACAAAGAATTTTGTTGTGTGGCTTAAATGAAGAATAATATACAACTTCTCCAGAGACTTCCATGCTTGTTGAGGAATCAAAGTATATTTCCGTAAACACTTAGAAAAAATTACAGGACACCAATTAGGCAAACCCTCCATCAGGATTACAGATGAAATTTGCCATAGAATTTTAGAAAATGCAGATCCATGTGGGCTAGTTATCAAAGAAAGTTTCATGGAAGCGGTAAAATTATTAGTTATATAGGCAGCTTTGAATTTGTGCTGTGTTTATCAAAAAGAGAATTATTGTTCAGGAAATCCTGCCAGTGTTTTGACTTAAAATTTGTTTGTGAGTCATAACAATGCATGTGATAAATTTTTAGCTGGCCTTTTGGGTGTGTGGCAATCACAGACAAAGAAAATCCTCATTATACAAAAGACATTTGTGAAAATCTAGACTTTCTGGTCTGGCTAAAGCTAAAGGTGGTGGTGAATCCTAAATTTCCTGAGATACTTCAAAGAATCAAAGTGAAGAAGAATCCTGGGGAGCGTGGGATTCATTTACTCCTGTCGCAGATATTTACTATTTGTAATGTGTCAGATGCTACACTAATTACCGGGGAGGCAGAAATGGACTAGACACATGCAGTTGGGGCTTTCATGATTCTAAGCAGGAGAAACATTCACATTCCTCCTGCTGCCCTTTACCTGCTTATGATACTCATCCTGTCTTTAGCTCTGTCTTGCATGCAAGGCGTTATTTTGTCATGAAAGAGCAAACGGAAGGGGAAGGGAAGTGGACCTAATGATCTCTGAAGTGTTCCTTCCAGCTTGAGAAATCCACAATGCTCTCCAGCCTTCTGTGACCCATGAATCCTGGATTGTCCTTCCCTGGTCTTCTCCATGTTTATGCTGAAGTCAGGGTTGTTTCCCTGCAAGGTTTGCAACTGACAAACATTTAATAATGTTTCTTTCCTTTGAACCGAGGACTGCTCACTTAAAAAATGGATCTGAGAAGTCATATGGGGGATTATTCTCACATTGTATGTGTGTATTTTCCCTTGAAGGTGGTAACATATGGAGCAGTAATTATAGCAAGATTTTCTTCCATCATTACCGTATTTTAACATTTTTTCCCCACATGAAATATTCATTTTTAAAATCCTTGGCCAAAACTCAATGTTTTCTTTTCAAGTGAGTAAACCTTTGTTGAGTTTTCATGCACTATATGAATATTATAGGCTTAGCTAATCAGCCTCACCCAGCTCATATATCACAGCAAAATATTTCTCAGAATAACCCAATTTGGTAGCAATGATGTGAAGCTATTGGCTTTAATGGACCATTTCAGATTTACCCTTTCAAACAGTTTTGGTGCCTGTGCACTAATCATTTTCCTCCTCCTCTTCCTCCTCCTCCTCCTCCTTTTCTACCCTGCTTTCTTTCTCCTCTTCCTCTTAATCTCTTCCCTCTTGATCTTTCTCTTCTTCCTCTTCCTCCTCCTCTTAGTTATCCATTTCTCGTCTTTCATGTCTTTCTCCTCTCTTTCTGCTGCACACAGAGCAAGCAGTCATTACATCCTTGCTGATGACTGTCTTTAACCCATAAACCACAACAATGTGAATTCCTTACTTCTTTTATCAGTCTGAACTTGAGTCAACTCTCCCTAAGAGCTATAGTATTTATCCCATCTCCACAAGGAGTTTGGGACCAATGAATAAGAGTTTCCCACTCTCTCTCCTGATTTAATTCTAGTTCAGTTTCTACAAAACTGTAGAATTTTTTCCTCCCTTCTCCAAATGGACTGGCATCCTCAAATCCTGCAGCTCTGATGTCTCTGCTTTGCTTATCTGGCCTTTGCCATGTTCTGTACTGCACTATTCATCAACTTCCATATGGGTAAAATTTAATCTAGCTAGGGGAGAAAATGGGAAGCTATCTCATGGGTTTGGTCCTCTATCATATGCCAGGCAGTATCAAAAACTTCACATAGCTTATCTCCTTTAATCTTAACAACCCAATGAGGTGGGTCTCATTATCCTCTTTCTCCCATCCAAGTACTAACCAGGCCCGACCCTGCTTAGCTTCCGAGATCAGGCTCGTTCAGGGTGGTATGGCCGTAGACTCATTATCCTCTTTCTAAGGTGAGAAAACTAAAGTTCACAGGGTGTGAGACATTTAGCTATTACTATTTGGACTTGGAAGAGAGTCTGACTCCAAAGCAAGTGCTCTTGTTTTTAAACAAGTTTACTTACAACCAGTTTGCATGCTACTTGAGGACAGAGGTTTTTTCTTTTAAATTGCTATATCTAGCATAACACCTTGCATAAAAGAAATATCCAAACATTCTTGTGGGTAGCTTCTGTGTTCTTCAATATCCCAGTAATCTCAAAAGTGGTGGCCTCTCAAATGAATGTTGATTAATTTATCCATTGATTAATTTGTCTGCATAACTTTTACATATTCACAGATATATATTTTAAGATGCATGTACTGGTTATATCATAAAAATCAACATATTCTATTACTGTTCACAAAAACATTGCTTATCATCACTCCTCTTTCTACTTTTTGGATTATCTCCTTATATCCCTATATTTTTTTTCCAGTTCTTTGTACTTAATTTCAATCTTGTGTTTTAGAAATCTGTGTAACTGTTAGGAGTTTCAGGGTGGGGTTTTTGTGCCTCATTTGTACCTCTAAATTCTCATTCTTCTGGATTTACTGAAAGAGAGGATGCATACAAGTAACCGCACTAAAAACAGAAGATAAAATACTACTCTGTTGTTACCTAGACGATTATGCCCTCATTTCCAGTGAAGTGTTCTAAGAAAAGCTAAACATGACTTGGGCCAGTGAAGTCCTTGCTTCTTCTACCTTTTTCTCTGAATGGTGAAGCATTATCAAGGTGATTTTGGACCTAGGGTATTTCACAAACTGTTCCTTCCTTGCCCTGGTTGTGGCAGATACAGTGAAGGAAGTTAGAGAAGGATAGAAGGCCTGTTCCTGGGAAGCAGGCCTAAATAAATATGACTGTGTAGCACAGTAACCATGCAAAGAGTCAAAAAGGTAAGCAAGATGCAGGATGGCTGGATGGGCCTCAAAGGGACAGGCCCAGTGCTGGGGACTTTAGCACATGGGGCAGGAAGTGGGAGTACCATCTCCACACTTGGACATCCATGTGTAACACATACTGACCTTCACCATTAGTAAGAAATTTAAAAAATGGCATTGTGTCTCTGACTCTTAATAATCAGCTTGAGAGCTTCTTCTTCCTTGTTAGAAATTAATGAGGATGATAGGCAGAGGCCTGGGCCACAGTTTCCAAATGCTCTCTCTGTGCTCACTGAAGACTCCACCCAAAAGTTGAGGTTAGCTGGCTTTTCCTTGTCAACTTGCAGATCAACGTATATCGATTCATTTTTATCTTTTTACTTGAGAAGGAGAATATTTGAAAAGGAGAATGGAGAAAGTAGCAGACTTTTGCTGATCTTAAGATGCTGCAGCACAGTGAGCTGGAATCATGGGGGTTTTCCTGCCCAGTATCGGGCAGGTCATCCCAGTCTGCTGCCCTCAGTCCAGTCTGAGCATCCCAGGTGGTCCCACTGGCTCACTCTTGTTTGTGTCTGTCATTGTAATACTGTATTATGGGTGGTAGAGAATAGATAATATTCCTTACCAGTGAGTTAAACAGTGACTAGCCCACAGAGAAATCAGCCAGATAGAAGGCAAGGAGAGAAGGACAAGTGGATTTTGGAGCTGTGACTTCAGAAATTTGAGGCATGTCTGAGATCCAGGACAGCTACTCCTGTGCTTTGTCTTGTTTCCAGGACTTGGGACATGCCATTTGCTTTATAATTTCTGTCTTTCTGGCTGGCTACCTTCAACTCAGTGGTACACACCCTCCTTTTCCTGAGTTTCCTCTGAGCATGTCTTTATTATGTGGTTTCTGTCCTCATCAGGCTGGGTTAGGGGGAATCCCTCTGGGTCCTCCGGAAGTCCTGTTCTCACCTCTAGCATGTTGGTTGGTAACTACTTGTTTAATTGCATTCCCCTCTGCCCCCACCTCCTGGCTGTGTCTCCCCCCAGCGGTCCCCAGCCCCAAGCCCAGGACAGCTTCTGGAATGGGTATTAATGTTCACTGAGTACCTTCAACTTGCCAGACCTTGTGCCAGATGTGTCCCACCCATTATCTTAATAAATCTTTACACCCTGCCCCTGTAACGTAGCTGTTATTATTGTATTTTATGGATGGTAGCTTAGAGATATGGTAGCTTAGAGATATTAAGTAGCTTGCCCCAGGCCATTTATTAAGTGGTAGAGCTGGGATTTGAAACCAGTTTTCTCTGACACCCCAGCCCTTGCCTGTCTCGTGGTGTTGCCCTTCACATCCTCTGGTGTAGTTCGTGGTCAGTGCTGACTCTCACGTCCACGGCTGGCTCAATTAACGCTGCTGTCTTCATTTCACTTTCCTAAGCTCCTACCAGGGGCACCTCCAGCCATGGCTGAACTCGTTGGCTTTCCTCTATCCCGTTTCTGCTTCTAGGCCTCTTACGCTGACTAGAAGATTTGCAACTCGAGTGACAGAGAGTGACTGATATCATCCCCACTCATTTCACCGTCAAGGGTTGGGCCTGTCAGCAGCTGGTGAATAATAGGCTGGCGACGGGCACTGATCATAAATCCTTCCCCATTAGCCGGAGCGGTCAAACTCACCTCCCCAAGTCGTGGAGACACAGATGGGCCACTTCCTACTCTTATGCTTAAAAACAAGTTTCACTGTTTTTTTTTTTTTACTTGTTTTTCACTCTAGCAGGAGATTCTCTGATTTCTGTATACATTTGTATGTATTTCTGTATACAAATGTATTCTGAATACATTTATGTATTCAAAGAAGAAAATGTGGACCATTCATAATGGAGCACATATTCCTTTCCACGTTTATTGTGAATTGACGTTTATCAAATTAGAAAAGCAATTAGCAGCTTTATTTCTTTCTCTCTAGATATCCACTTGGAACAGTGAGTCTTTTAGTTTTGTTTTGTTTTTGCTACTTTCTGCTTCCTCCTCCTCACCATTCTCTTACCAAATATACTGTAACAATAATTATACTTACTGAGTGTCTATCAGGAGCCAAGGTCCAGTATAGGTGCTTTACAACATCAACTCATGTAATTGTCACTACAACCCTATGTGGTAGGAACTATTCACAGCTACTGAGAGCAGCTGCTCCTGGTGTGCACTGAACCCCTCCAAGATACCGTGAACACAAATGCAATGTAAGCAACATCCCTGCATCTGCGCTGTGCCACTATCCTGGCACTGTTATCACCTCCATTTTAAAGATGAGGAAATGGAAAACCAAAGAGGTAAGTAATTTGCCCAACCTCACATTGCTGCAGGTAACACACACTAGGATTCCAGCTCAGGTGGCCTGGCTCCACAGTCTACATGCCTCTCCCATTATACTGCCTCTTTACTTTCTGTTTCATAGTAGAATCTGAGAAAAAGAAGATTTTTGTTTGGTTAGGTATTCTGGATTCTGAAAGTAATAAAACTCTTGTTTTAATGAATGTTTTTGAAAATCTTTTTCAAATGACTCAGTTAACTTTCCTGCTCTAATGAGTCAGATCCTCAGTGAACTGTGTTTTTATCTATTGAGGTAAGGGCCCTGAAGGTCCACAAGTACATTCTGAAATGCCCCTTTCATCTGGGAGGAATTTCCATGTAGATAGAGAAAGTACAGGAGATTAGAAGAGACTCTCTGTGAAAAAGGACCCACTTTAGACATCTGACTTTAAAAATGAATTTCTTGTCTCAGTGCATAAGCTCCACTGAGTCCACTAAAATCGTGAATTTTCTCATTTTGACTGTTATACCAGGTTGTAGCTGACCACTGAATTGATTTAGAACTTTAATCCAAATCAGCTTTCAATGTGAGCTAAAAACACATATATACTCTGATGATGGGATAGAAACATTTAAAACTATCCCTTGATTATAACATTCCAGGACCTTACACATAATATATTTCAACCTAAATTAGAAATCACTTTAATTGGAATGTCTTTATAATTCATTGCCTCTGTTTCAGCAGTGTGCAGTTCATCCTTTTTGCACTAGCCCCTAAACTGACCATTCTTAAAGATAATGCCTGCTCATTTTCATCATTATCCACCTTAACATTAAAAGGATCCAGTTCTGTAGAATACATGAAAGCAAAAATGCAAACAAGTGTAGAAAAAGGTGATTATTTCTCAAAGTGGAAGTCAGGTTCATTGATTATGTGAAAAATTGCTTCTGGATGACTGACCAAGAGGTTATTCAAAACCTCTGGTAATAGAGGAAGTCTCTTTAAGAAAATAGTTTAAATAGTTTGTTAAAATTTTCCATTTTATTTCATTTCTGTAACAGTTGGTGTCTGGCTGTCCTTTTAATAATAAAGAGTGAGAACTTCCCCTGTCGTGTTTGATAAATGTTGTCCAGGTTCCATTGCCAAGAATGTGTTGTCCAAAATGCCTGTTTAGTTTTTAAAGATGGAACTCCACCCTTTGCTTGCTTTTAAGTATGTATGGAATGTTATGATAGGACATAGTAGTAGCAGTGGTCAGACATGGAAATGGGGGGGAGACAAAAATATACATGTGAAATAAACCCAGTATTTTAATTAAGAAAAAAAAAAGGCAATGAAGTCAACATAGCAGAGTAAGGACCTCCAAATATCTTCTTCTCCATAAAATCAATAATAAAGCTGGAAAAAGTGGTCAGAAGTAACTTTCACAGAACTGTAGAAATTAGCCAAAGGCTTGCGACATCCCTGGGAAACATTTTGTCAAGAAAAATGGTTGCATCTCAGTGAGAGCCGTGTGCTTGGTGGCACGGGAGCTCACCCTGGCGCCAGCCTGCGCTCCCGGCTGAACCGGGGCTTGAGAAACAGCAGCCCACAGGCTCTCTCGCTGGCAGCGGGGAGCGGGACGTGGCTGGAGCGCTTTCGGAGCCTCAGTCCTCAGGGTGGTTTATCTGTCTGCGTTTGACCCTGACTTGGGCTTGCCTAGTGCGAAGAAGCCTTTCCCCTGGGGAATGAAGTCCTGACATGTACGACAGGTGCGTGAACGTTGAAAACAGGACGCTTAGTGAAGAAGGCAGACGGGACAGGCCTCGCAGTCTGCGACCCCTTTGAATGAAACGTCCAGAACAGGCAAACGCATACTAACAGAATGTAGATTAGGGGTTGCCAGGGGCTGAGGGAGAATGACCTCTAATGCACAGAGGGTTTCCTTTCACAGTGTTGAAATGTTCTGAAATTATGTAGTGGTGATGGTTGTACAACTTTGTGAACAGACTAAAAACCACTGAATTATCCAGGTTAAAATGCAGAATCCTATGGAATGTGAACTATATCTTACTTTTCTTCATGAAGTCCATTATTTCAATAAATTAAAACCCAAAAAAGATAAAGTAAAATTATTTTGCCTTCAGTGATTCAGAATGGACTCTCTGGACTCACTTCATTGCAGAATTGCTTGACTTCTACCCCATCTTTAGGATCGATTCGTGGAGTTTGGCTGACACTTTCTCCCTTCAGTTTGCCTTGTTGGACGAGTCCTCATGGCTGTATTCCAAATACTCCTCCTACATTGACTGTTTCCTTCTCTAGCCACCTACTCCCATTCCCAGGTTTATAAACCAGGATTTATCTTACAAGTCTCAGCTCAGTTACCACCTCTCCATAACACATTATTGTTTCCATGTTGGAACTGATCACCACCGCTAGTGTGTCTTTCATAACAAGTGATTTCAACTAGATGTGTTTTGACTGCCGAGTCCTCGAGGGAGGGACCGAGTTTTATTCATCTTTGTATCTGAAGTGCATAACATGGTGCCTGACACCGTAGCAGGAGTAGTTCATGTTCTCTGGACACCGTGAAAGCTGTATCTGCCATATCTCGGGAACAATTCATTCCAGATCAGCACACGCTGTCCATTCTTCCTCCTCTGCCTATGTTGTTAAGGCAACTTAAAAAGAGTGTTGTCCCATGGCCAAGAAACATGTAAAAAAATGCTCAACATCTCTAATCATCAGGGAAATGCAAATCAAAACCACAATGAGATATCACTTAACTCCAGTGAGAATGGCCTTTATCCAAAAGCCCCAAAGCAACAAATGTTGGCATGGATGTGGAGAGATAGGAACACTCACACACTGCTGGTGGGACAGCAGACTAGTGCAACCCCTGTGGAAAGTAGTATGGCGATACCTCAAAGAAGTAAAAGTAAAACTATCATTTGATCCAGCAAGCCCATTACTGGGTATCTACCCAAAGGAAAAAAAGACATTCTGTAAAAAAGACACCGGCACTTGAATGTTTATGGAAGCAAAATTCACAATTGCAAAGATGTGGAAACAATCCAAGTGCCCATCAATACATGAGTGGATTAATAAAATACGATATATGTATAGCATGGAGTACTACTCAGCCACAAAAACAATGGTGATCTAGCACCTCTTATATTATTCTGGATGGAGCTGGAGACAATTCTTCTAAGTGAAGTATCACTAGAATGGAAAAAGAAGCACCACATGTACTCACCATTAAATTGGTACTAATTGATCAACACCTATGTGCACATATGGAAATATCATTCATCAGAAATCAAGCAGGTGGAAGGGGGTAGGGGGTGGGTAAATTCACCCCTAACAGGTACAATGCACACTGTCTGGGGGGTGGGCACACTTACAGCTTTGACTCAAACAGTATAAAAGGCAATTTATGTAACCAAAACATTTATACCACCATAATATTCTGAAATTCAAAAGGTATAATAAAGTGTTGTCCCAAAGGAGTCAAAGACTTATTTCCACACAAAAACCTGCACACAGATGTTTATAGAAAGCTTATTGGTAAGTGTCAAAACCTGGAAGCAACCACGGTGTCTTTTAGTACAATATCTGAATGAATGAATGAACAGTGGGTACAGCTGGACAACAGCATATTACTTGGTGCTAAAAAGAAATGAGCTATCAAGCCTGAAAAGATTTGGAGGAAACTTAAATGCATGTCAGTAAGTGAAAGAAGCCAATCTGAAAAGGCTACATACTGTGTGATTCCAACTGTAGGACATTCTAGAAAAGGCAAAACTTTGGGGACAGTAAGAAGATTGGTGGTTGCCAGTGAGCCCTAATGCCAACTCTGGACTCTGCGTGATGCTGTGTCCATGTAGATTCATCGGTTGTAGCCGACGCCCCACTCTCGGGGGGATGCTTGTGCTGCGGAGGCTGTGTGTGGCCTGGGGGAGGGGCTGCGGGAAATTTCTGTATCTTTCACTCAGTTTTGCTGTGAATCTAAAATTGCTCTAAAAAATAAAGTCTTAACACACACGGAGTGGTGACGTTTGAGCTGTGTGTACGGTAGCCACCTGGATGGACCCATTCACCTTTTCCTGGGTCCTGAGATGTAGCACACGGTATCCTATCAAGGACGTGTTTTGTTTTGTTTTCCCTTTTTGCACCTGACTTGAATCCAAACACCAACATAGAACCACTGCAAGTGCAGTGGGCCTATGCATAGTTCATTCTGCCCACGTGAGCAGTCCTCTACTGTGGAATGCGCTGTGCAATACATTATGAGCGATGATCCCAGAACTCACGAACCTTAACTATCCCCTGCTCCAATCCATTGCTTTTCTCCAAATCTCTGGCCATCTCTGTCCTATCCAGCTTCTCCGGGCTCCAGCGGAAGGCCTCAGGTGCACAGATTTCTGGCCACTCTTCTGTGGGGACTCCTTCTCATCCTGGCTCTGAATGATTAACCTGGTTCCCAGACTCTCATCCTGAGTTTGACTGCTATCCTCCAGTTTGGCTCAATAGTTTAAACGCTGTCCTGGGATTTGCCCCAGGACTTGTGGTTATGCTTGTCCCCTTTGAATGAAAACGGACCTCACGTGTTCCTTCTCACTAGCTCCCGTAACTTGCTGCCCTCCGTCCTACTTGAGTCTTTATTGGAACCTCTGTACGCCTCCCCCATAAGATGCAATCACTTCTGCAAAGCAATCTGGAAAACTTAGGTAAGCATTGAGGTGCTAACAAGGTCTTTCAAAGAAGCATGCATTTTTGGACCCTCTCTGTGTCTCAGGTATCCTCAAGTACAGATGCCTTCTAGACACCCACAGTGAGCTCAGCTACCACTCAGGGTGGTCTGAACCGCCTACATACCAGAAATTATTCCATAAGAATCCTCATGATCTAAATTTATATATATGCAACACTTTATATAATTTCTCATTAACCTAAAAGTCTCGCATCAGTGACTGCTTTTACATCATGAACATTTGTACCCACTTCGTTCTTGAGAGGACAGTTTCTTTTCTTTCTTCAGGCTACTTTGAAATAAATAAAACATCTCATGGAATATCCTATGTTAGCACACTCCAAGCTTTCCTTGGGTTCTAGACCTCAAGTGATATATTGTTGTTATATTTAGAAAGGTAGATTTTTAGCAATAAAAAATGCAGACTTAGCTAGTTCTAGGAATAAAAATATCAGAGTCACAAGACAAAAGGTGATTTTTTTCTTTCAGATAGCACACGCTTTAACTCATGTTTGCAGATAATCATGGGCCTAGGGCCATGGCCTGATTAAAATTACTTGCTCTAAAAGATATACAACATACATTCAACTTTCAGTTATCCAAGACACCACATACTTGGAGATTTGCTGATGATAAATAAACTTTAACCATAGAGTTAAAGCCTTAAAAAAAAAAGAAAATAATTTGTGTGTTTGCTCTAACCCTCATTCAAATTGACTGGTTGATTATTCCCTTATTGTCTAAGCTGTTTTGCATTTTGGAAGCAGTTTTCCTAAGGCTTGCTATTCTGGAGAAGGTATAGATTTTCCAAGTGCAAAGTGGAATCAGTCTGAGCTGATGGACTGATGCTGACATCAGGGATTAAATCATTGGCTGTTACTGACTTACCAAATGGCTAGTCCTGACACAGAGGAACTCAACTTTATATAGATTATTAATAAATAAACTTGATCATGTTGATGACTTAAAAAGCATAGTAAAATTTCTTAGTCATATATAATGTGATTAATTTGTGTAAAAATTACATAAATTAGAATTTAGGGGGAAAAAAAGAAAAAGAAAAGTATTTTTGAGTATATGGTGTTTAATGGATCTGGTTCAGAGCCGACCTTTAGTTGTGTGGGTTTATTTTATACTATTGTCAGTTTCTTGGTTTTAAGGCAGTCTATTGGTGGTTTTTCATCTTCAAGTCTATGATGTTAGTGCCTCCTGTTGAATTCCTTGTACCAGAGGACCACGGACCGTCAGAGAAGTGTATCAGCTCTGGCCTAGGTCTCCCAGGCTTTGGCTTGGACATCGCCATGTATCAGCCAGCTATTTCCACAATAGCTGCGTAACAAGCCATCCTCTAACTCAGTGCATGAAAATACACACGTACTCTCATGCTCATTTCTCTGTGGGTTCTCTGGTGTGGCTTTCCTCCTTGTGCTGCATTCAGGGTCAGGCTTGAGGGACAGAGGACCGAGCACACAGAAGAAACACACACTGCTCTTCAGATCTGTGCCCATCACTATCATTTCCGCCTGCATTTCTTTGGCCAGACCATGTGGCAGGGAGGGATATTCCTCTCATGGAGATTGAGGGGGACTGTATTAGTTAGTTTTCTGTTGCTGTGTAATAAGTTGCCACAAACTTAGCAGTCTAAAACAGTGCCCATTTACTGTCTCAGTTCTGCAAGCCAGAAATGCACGGCAGCTTGGCTGGGATCCCTGCTTTAGGTCTTACCAGACTGAAGTCAAGGTATTGACGAGGACTTCTGTTCTCATCGGGGGCTTGAGATTCTCTTCCAAGATCAAGGGTTATTGGCAGAATTAATCTTCTTCTCACACTCTCCATGTGAGCTCTTCCATATTTAAACCAGCAACAGCAGGTCAAGTCCTTCTCACACTTCAAATCTCTCGGATGTCCTGCTCTGCCTCTGTCTTCACTCCCAAGGGCTCATGTCATTATGTTGCGTCTACCAGATAATCTGGGCAATGTCCATTTGAGCAGGAAAATGACTCAACTGTAATAAGTTGAGTAGCCTCATGAAGTTAGAAGATAGGTTCATCTTACTCAACTGAACCTATTGAATTTCCGTCGAGATTTCAACTGAAATTTAACTTCCAAGTTCTCATAACTTGGAAGATAAATTTAACAAATTAGTAATCTCACTGACATCTGCAGAGTCCCTTTAGCTGTGGAACCAACTATAACCACAGGAGGAGCACCTAGAAGTAAAAGTCATGCATGGTGAGAATATTCTGAAATAAATAAGTAATAAAAGAAATAAAGTCATGGTGGCCAAAATTCTTCCTATTCCAGGGGCAGAAGCCAATATTTGCTGAACAGTATTCCACCTCAGCTCAGACCTATTCTGACCTAAAACGTGACCATGTCTTCTGAATGACTTCAACTTTTTTCCATACCTCAATGGCTAGAATGTAGTCACATGACCAAACGTAGCCCCAGAGGAGCCTGGGAGATGTAGTCTTCAGCAGGGTAGCTACAGGCTCAGATAAAAAAATTCTACCAATATGAAAGAAATGCAGAACAGACGTCGGCTTAGCACCGGCAGCCTTTGCCACCTGCCGTAATGACTTACACTCCAGCATGTGATCAGTCTTGCTTGCATTATTCCATCATTTTATTCTCATACCATATCTGTGAAGGAGCAATAATTTTCTCAATTTACAAGGGAGGAAAAGGTTATGTCGCTCGAGGGTGTCAGTGCTCAGTGAGTGGATAAAATAGTGAAGACGTTCTAGGCAGAAGGTGGAAAGGGGAGGGGAGGCAGGGTGGGTGAGATATCATCCTACATCTTAGCAAGTGCGAGTCCTTTAATGCTCTTGTGCCTCTGTGTGTGTGTGTGTCTCAATTTCTGTGTGTGTTCACGTGCCTGTGATTGTGTGTATGTCTGTGTGTATCGGAGTATGCTTTTGCACGTGTTAATTGTGGTAGCTGAAAATGACAGCTATGGTTGGAGAGGAAAACAATGGAAGGTTTTAAGAACAGGGCTAAAATGTTTCCCAGAAATTAAACTTTGGAGCTGTTTCTTGGTTGTACCTGGCGGTGCCTCCACAGCCTTCGGGGATCAGCTGGGTGCAAGGGCAGCATACATAGGAGGTAGGAGGTTTTGTTATTGAAACAAGTCACTCAATATGCAACCCTGTGGACAAGGGATACCCAACTCTATTTTATTGGAAGGGGAAAAAAATAGCCCCCTCTCTCTGTACAGTGTTCTATAGAAATGCTTCCTAATGTTCAGCAAGTTACGCCTCTGTGGTTCAAAGAAGAAAAGTAAAGAACGTGCTTGGAGTTTCCCATTCAGAGCAGAAAGCATCCTTTTTGCAAAAGGCTCATATTTCTTCCCGGATGAATAAGGCTGACATGACCCTTCTGCAGAAGGGCTCAGATCCGTGTTTTTCTATGCGCTTCCTGCCCCCTCCCTTTGCGCAGAGAGTGTCTGCGAGAGCCTCCAGCATCCTGCGACAAGGCAGATCTAAATGGCATTAGGATTGTAAATGAATCCGAGGAGTAGCAGATGCAATAAACCGGTGGCTGTCTTGAGATATGACATCTACGCCAACCCATAGATCTCTGAGGAGCGACGGCTGTCCCTCCTTCGTCCTTGTTTACTCTGAGGCACCATAAATGCTCCGTCATCAAATAAATCACGGCAGAACAGAGGGTGGAGGGGCTATAAATTCCACAAGTGGCAGCGTGTGCGAGATGTATTTCAAAGGAATGATGCTACCTAGAACTCTTCTCTAGAACGCCCCCTGCCCAGAGCCCCTCTTCAGAGGCCTTGCCCACTTCTGAGCCAGGTGGTCCCCTGCCCCTCGCCTCACTGCCACCTCCCACTGCACTCACAAGAAGCTTGGAATAGGAACAGCTAACACAGGCATTCGTAGGGTGATAAGAAGTGTGTGGCCAGTGGGGCTTGCTGTGAAAGCAGGGGCCGGGCCAGTCTAATACCTTTCCAGGAATTGAAATTGGGAACCTCAGAAACTGAGGCATATGTCTGCGAGAGCTCAAACCAAAATGTCATGGTTCTGCAAAAATATGGCTCCGTTTCCAGTTCCCTTGGTGCTTGGTGGTTCTTGGTTTCCTGTTTCTAGATTTCCTGAAGTTTGCATGAACTCTCACATGATCATGATTTTTTTTTCCCAACTTAAGTTACCTCAAGAGGATATCTGATTGTTGTAAGAAGAAAAAACAAGCCCCACTCTAAGTCAAAATTAGCTTACATCTATTGACTATTTACTAGGCACTAAGCAATATTCTGAAAGCTTCCTGGATATTGACTCTGTTATTTCCCAAAAGGTATTTTCCACATTTTTCAAATGTGGAAACTGAGGCTGGGAAAGTTAAGTTCCTCAGCCGCCGTGACGCAGACGCCACATCCTCAGTGTCTGCCTCACGCTCCGGGTCAGAGAGATGTATGGGAACGTGTTAGGTTGCGTGTTAAGCTGAAGGAAACATCAGTGGTGAATTTCATGTGTTAGTTGTTCATTTCTGGCGTAAGATTCTCAACAGTCCTGGAGCAGCCACCGGACTGACATTACATTAAAACCTAAGTGGATCCCAAGCCAGGGTTTCAGTTAGCTCATCAGATGGCTGCTGTTGGGTATTGCTGAGGGAAAAGGAAGAGAAAGCTGTACTTACACGGGACCAACGGTGACAAAAACAATGGCAACGACAACATAAGGAACAGCAATAAACGCGAACCAAGGACAGTGGCTGCACAGCCTGTACCTGGGCCAAGGAGTGGTTTTGGATGAGTTGGGTAGAGGGTGAGGACTGAAGGCACAGTCAGAGCGCACCCGCGTGAGTACCAGGGACAAAGTCCTCACTCACATTCTTACCCCCGCCCTTCTCCAAGGCAAGCTCTCCCTCGCTCTCTGTCAGTCCCACTGAGGCAGAGAACACGGGCCTTGGAGCTTCCCACACCTGCTTCTGAAACTTCACGGCTGCCGGTTTTATGATGTTGTGCACAGTTCCTCTTCTGTGACATGGTCTTAAGGAGACCGACCTTGGAGGTCCTAGTGTGATAGAATTAACACACACACATATATCAAAGTGTTTGCAGTATCTAGACTGCATGCCCAGCTCCCGTCTTTTAACGCTTACTTATTGGCCATCCACCGACACGGGTGTCCTTAGCCCATCCTCCAAGGGGCTTTTTGTCCTCAAGGCATGTTGGGCATGGCAGCAATTCACATGTGTCCTCTTTCTTCTCTCTGGACGCTTACTGAACTGAGAACGTGGACGTCCTCCGGCTGACGCATGCTCAGGTTTTCCACCCTTCATCTCAAATATTCTCTGTGCGGTTACTTTTTATTTCATTTCTGTCTCCGTGGATTCCTTTGTCCTACCTGTTGTGCTGGCTCCTAAACTCTTGAGTCCATCCATCGCCGTCTCTCTCTAGGAACTTTCTGTAACTGCATTTTTCTTTTGTAACTTCAGCCTCTTCCTCCCCACCGTCTCCTCCCACTGTGTGTCCCTCCTCTCAAGATTTCCTTCAACCCTCCTTCCCCGATACACGATGCTCCATCACCTTCTACGTTGCGTCACAAACCTCTGCCCCATCGTAGCACAGCAGTCCAAGCAACTGCTTCTGCCTCTGCCTCTCCAGCTCGCCCTCCAGCAAGGGAACATCCCTTCTCCTACGGGCTTGTCCACTGGAAACTCTCCTGTCAAAGGCCTCCAACAGGCTTCTAGGTGCCTACTCAGGAGTGGCCTCTTTTCACATTCGTTCCATGGAATGCTCAGTGTATCTGACAATGATAACCAACTCTTCTTTCTTAAATTACCTTTTCTGGGTCTAGTTCTCCTCTGGACTCCATAGATCACTCATTTCCCTTGGATGAATTCCTTGTTTCCCCACCATTCCTCCCTTATCCTACCCCCTGCTGCCTTTCTGTTCAGTATGGAGATGTCTCCCTGGATCTTTGCCTGTCCTCGCTTTGTACCCTTTCCTGGCTGCAACTGCTTTTCATAGAAATGACTTCCGATCCCCTCCCCCTCCCTAGCTCCCACCTTTACCTGAAGTTACAGTCAGTCTTCTAAGCTCCTTGCTAGACACTTCAAACTCAATTCATCCCCAACAGAATGAATTAATCTCCCCTTTCCCTGAAGGAGAGAAGAATAGACGCAGCTCTCCCCTTCCTCTTGGCTAATTGCATTACCATCTTCTGATTCATTTAGCCTCAAAATATGGAAGTCACCTTTTATTTCTCTCTCAACTTTTCAATCCATTTTTATCGAGTTCTGTGGATTCTACTTTAGAAATATCTCTTGAACTTGTAAGCTCTTATTGATTCCAAATGGCACCGTCTTAGTCTGGGGTCTTGTCATCTTTGATCTAGATTATTTCAGATTGATCGTCCTTCCTGCGGCTTCCTGCACACCCTAATCTATTCTGCAGACAGAGGCAAGAGCTATCTTCCTCAGCACCCATTCTCTGACCTTATCTTTCCTCTCTGCGTTCGCGCTGCTCTCCGTAGTTCTCATGTTCTACCCACATCCGATAACTCGCTGGTTCCTCTCCCCGGCTGTGGCCGTCCATCTTGCCTCGGGTTAACAGATCCTGCTGTCTGGAATGACTTTTCTCCCTTTCCCCATCTTGAAGTCTGTCTGCATTAGTTTTCTGTGGCTGCCGTAACAAATGCCCACAAATGTAACAGCTTGACAACATCACACCTTTATTATCTCACAGTTATGTGTCAAATAGGTCGGAGAAGCCCAGGTGGGCTGGGCTTGTTTCTTTGCTCTGGATCGTAAGGCTGTGGCCGATGTCCACGGAGACTCGGAGAAAGAATCGGCTTTGCAACTCATTCAGGCGGCTGGCAGAACTGGGTTCCTTGCAGCTGTCGGACTGAGGTCCCTATTTGCTTGCTGGCTGTCAGTCGGGAGCCATTCTCAGCTCCCTATGCTGCCTGCTCTTCTTATCTTGGTGCCTGCTCCCTTTCCAAACCAGCGCATTGAGACCCTCCTCACGCTTGATTCTCTCTCCTCACCTGTTCCTTCTACCATCGCTGTCCCACTCCAGCTGGACAAAGTTCTCTGGTTTTTAGGGTTCATGCAATTGGATAGAGCCCACCGGGATAATTCAGGCTGGTGCCCATCTCTCAAGCCCTGCAACCTTAAATCCATTTGCAAATGTAACTGTCAGGTAACTTCACATGTCCATAAATTCCAAGGACGAGTGTGGGCATTGTTGGGGGTTGGGGGGAAGGGAATTCTGCCTACCGCAAAAGCCCAGTGATTTTTCAAAGTACAAACTGTATCTCTGTAAAGCGATTTTTTGCTTAGTTGCCTCCTTCCGGGTCCTATTGCCCTAACGTTGTGGTTATTAATGTCCTCTGACATTTACTTTATGAAGTATTTTATTACAGAAGCTCATTTGCAAATACATCTCCTACCGTTGACGGTAAATTACATGAGATCGGAAAACACACCCTAATCACCTTGACACACATTCCCGTGCAAAATCTGTCACAGTGCCTTATGTGCATATGTCAAAAAACTGAATATATTCTGCAATAATTTGGTAAGTGCTTATTAAACTTCTTGTGCCATGTCTGCGGCACTGTGATGTCCAGATTATAAGCAAATTTGAAGACATCAATTAATGCTAGGCATGGCAGGTAAATCTTCATCAGTGTTACTCACGTCAAGATGTACTAATATGGAGAGGAATAAGTACCCCACACACTCATTGTGTTACTTGTGTGTTGCCACGTAGCAAAATGTCACAAACTTAGGGCTTAAAATAACACATATTTGTTATTTCACAGTCATTCTGTACGAGGAAGTTAGGCACAGCTTTATTGGATCTTTGGTTTCAAGGTCTCTCGCAAACTACAATCAAGGTGTCCCCCAGGGCAGGGGTCTTATCCGAAAGCTGGACTGAGGAAGGAGTTGCTTCTAAGCTGACGGGGTTGTTGGCAGGTGCAGTTCCTTCCCAGCCAGTGGAAGAAGGCTCCCTCAGTGTCTTACCACATGGGCAACTCGAACATAGCAGTTTGCTTTCTCCAAGTCTGCAAGTTGCGAAGAGAAGGCAATCTGAAAGCAAGACAGAAGTTACAGTCTCTAGTAACTGAATGATGGAAGACAGATACCATCACCTTTGTCATATTCTAATGGTTACGGCAAGTCACTAAGGGAGCAATTGGATAGAGCCCACCGGGATAATTCAGGCTAGTGCCCATCAGGAAAGGCGATTGCACAGGGCGGTGGATTTTCTGGAGGCATAATCATGGAAGGTCACCTGCCATATGCACCCACACGGGGACACAGATTCCCACGCACGGTTGATCATTCAGGAGACCGAAGAACATGTGTGTTAGGAGAGAATGAACGCAGGTGATTATAGAGTTCGCTGGGATTGGGATCAATACATTAGATGGACAGGCTGATATGTTGAGGAAACTGGTTTGTTAGGTGGAGAGAAGATAAATGGAATCATTTATTGGTAAAGGCTTCCACTCAAGACTGAAGTAAGTTGTCTTGACATAAACAATTAAGGCATATCCTAGTGGTTAGCAACCCCGCCTGCCCTCTGCTCAACAATAGAACATGTACCTGTATGCAGAGATCGGGATGCTTCTAGAATAGTGATGCTCAAATGGTTTGGTCTCAGGATACCTTCTCAGTCTTAAAAATTACCGAGGGCCCCACCAAGAGATTTTACTGATATGGGTTGTATCTATTGACATTTGCCAAATTAGAAGTTAAAACTGAGACATTCAGAAATATTTATAAATTCACTTAAAAGTCAGAATAATAACCATATTTCAGGTTAACGTATAAACATGTTTATTTTTTTAAAAAATTACTGTATGTCCCAAAGCAAAAGAAAATAGTGAGATAAGTAGTATTACTTTACATTTTCGCAAATGTTTTTAATGTCTGTTTTTAATAACAGCCACCATGCTAGGCTAATTTTTCTATTTTTTTGTAGAGATGGTGTCTCCCTATGTTGCCCAGGCTGCTCTCGAACTCCTCGCCACAAGCAATCCTCCCACCTTAGCCTCCCAGAGTGCTAGGATTACAGGCGTGAGCCACCACACCCAGCCAGCATTTCCATCTTAAGCTTATTTTGCACAACGTGGGTCAGAAATACGTAGAAATTCTTTGGTTATGGGCCATTCTTATTGCAGATGTCATCACTGCAATCTGTCCAAGACCTAATTTCCCAGACTGTGCCTGGAACTTTCGGTGATGGGCATGACAGAGATGAGAGAGCTTTGGATTCTACCAGCAAGGGCATGGGAATGACCACGGGAGGGTCCTTCCTGGGCCTCAGTTCCCTTTTCTGTGAAATGGCAATAAATTCACCTCCAAGAATGTTGTAAAAGTTAGAGATCATGTATGTAGAACTCTTCACATAATAGTTAGTAAGCCTGAGTGCTGGCTTTGTAAGGGCTGTTCGATATTATCACATAGGCGTTTTCCCATTTCATTGATGCCTGGGAAAACTGGGTTTGTTTGTTTTTTTTAATTCAATTATCCCCGTAACTCACCTCATATAAGAACCACCCCCCGAAGGATTTAATTTATCACTGACGACCCGCACCTCATTCGCTCACCACGTCCTGTGCTTCCGCCACCCGGGCTTAAGGTTTGGGACGCTCATTTCTTCATGATAAACGCTTCTCGGAGAAGGCCCCGCGTGCCGCGCCCGCTTTTCTTGTGGCTAAGTCTTCACGGTCTGCACGTCTAGAACCCTCAGAGAAAGTGGCGTCTGCTGACGTGACTGTCATAATTCTTTCACTCGCGCCGTTAATGATAGATCTCAAGTTCCAAGGTAAATATGCAGTGATTTGGTGATTCTCCTGAGAGTTGACCTTGAATATTCATGACCAAGCTCTATTTCAAAGTTGTCCGCCCATTGCTGCCTTGCCTTTGTGTGCAGCATTCTGAGAGCAGATGAAAGCGATGAAGAAAAGAATGCTTTGGTTTCTGTAACTCTTATGCATTATTAATTTTCTTAACCAAACACACACACACACACACACACACACGTGCATGTCAAGATTGATTAGAATCCTTAACGGCATATTTAATTTGAAGATTGTCACACCATGACCTCCGCCCAACAGAACTGACTACTGAGAGGGGACGATTCACTGTCTACTAGTTATACTAATAGTTACACATGAATATTGTTTCTAATGATCTCAGACAAGCTGCCTGGTAACTTTATGTCTACACATCCATTAACACTTGTTTTTCCTAATTGAAATTAATTGGAATAAATACGTGTCAAACAGTTAAACTCAGTTATCTAATTTTAATAAAGTGATGGAGCGCTTTTTCATACTAATGAGCCTGCCTATTTTTTCTTCTTATAAATTTGTCCTTTGATGTGCGTTCTTATGACAACGGGTTTTTCGTGTTCCAGGCTCTGAAGTAGCTGGGAAGCGTAGTAGGCTGAAGTTGAGGCTCTGCCGGGCGACAGGCAAATAGTTGGTCAGTCCAGTCAGGTTGCGAAAATAGCAGAGGCAGAGAGGGATAGAATCCTTCCAACTAACTGGCAGCACACAGCCGTTCCACGTAGCGCTTATACCACAGATGCTGAATAAATACGTCTGAATTGAACAAAAGTGTTGGATTAGGATTTTTGGACCTTATCATTCAGCACTCACATAAACTCAACCACGGACAACAGATAAAAAGTCTCAGAGTGTTTTGAGAGCTTATTGCCCATAAAGTCCTCATTCGTAGCCAAGGCTGTGTTACTCTGTTATTACAAAAATCTGTACAGTGACCTTGGAGGTAGTATATATGGTTACCACATACTTAGAGCAATGTCCTGTATTTTCTTAGAACTACGTATTATTAGCATCATTTGGACTAACCTCCATGGTCCTGCAGAGATTTTTACATGCGGAGCTTGGCGTGCATCACAGACAACAGGATCAGATTCTTCTTCTATACCGCTGTGTTCTCATTATAAATCAAAGGGCTTTGTATTATCCAAAGTTCCAACTGTTTATTGCCAAAGAGACTGATCAGTAAGTTGGGCATTAAGGGAAACCAACATAGTCTTCCCACATTTGCAGTCATGTAGATTAATTAAAAATACAATCTGCATGTTAACAATCCTATCTGAATATCATTAATCATTATTATTATTATTATTCGTGAGTCTATCACATGGTTGTACACGTGGTAGGTAACATTTTTCACGTGTTATATGCATAGACACGTGGTTGTTACATGGAAAGACCATGGCTCTCAGTTGCAGTAGCCACAGACTCTGGGGCCAAGACCCTGGGGACAAGTCCAAAATGGAACCAAACATATGTCAAAATATTTCACAGTACATTTCAGTTGTGCGGGGGAAAAATGAACTTTTCCTTATTTTTTGTATGGCCTTGTATTATCATCAAAACTCCTATTTCTTCTGGTGATGGGGAAAGAAAAAAAATATCTCAAATTTCAACTTGCCAATCAGGATAACAGCGTCTTCTGGTCTTATATTTTGGGTTAATATTTAGTCAACTCAGCATTCAGACCTCATCAGGTTGGGGTCCTCCTCCACCTCGTCTCAAAAGCTGCTTCCCATCCTCACCCAAAAGTGGTATCTGGGTTTGGGGGGAGCCTCTACACCTTCATGGAGGTGGGAGTGTGGCTGTGAAGCGCAATGACTTTTTTTCTCTCTTTTTATTTCTTTCCTCCTTGGGGAAGTACCTGCAGTTGGCACATCTCGCAGGCGGTCAGTGCTCTGGGTGAGAACAATACTTCCAATTGCTCCCGGAGCTGCTAACAGGGCCCCACCTTGGCTCGGCCGTGCCCTGCTGCTCCTGGATTCAGAGTCTTACTTCTGCTTGTCCCTTGCTTTGAGCAACCCACTTTCTCTCCATCCAAAAAAAAAAAAGCATGCCAGCCGCTGTGTTCTGCTGTCTTCCAAGTAGAAATCAGTGAATCTCACATCAACTAAGCATAGGATGTATGGAGAGCCAGAGTGGCAGGGCTTTGGGAATTTCTCTGGAATTATTTCCCAGGAGATGTTCCTCTGCCCAGGCAAGACATGCCTCTGTTGTTCTCTGCTGCGGCGCTCCGCCTGGGTTCCTGTCTCAACCCCCAGGAGTCTCTGTCTTTCTCATCAAGGTTTTCAGCTTCAACAGCTTAATCCGCCCACATGTCAGGTCCCTGGCACTCCCTCTCTCCCTCAGTTCTTCCTTCCAGTGCCAAGTCACCTGTGTGACCTTTATGTCGGGTGAGGACTTTCTTTCCATTTTAACTTCTGTGCCTCTCAGTTTTATGGCTTATAGCAGAATACCGGGCTCGTGCTTCCAAGTTTTGCTTTTGGTTTATCAAGAGAAAATGTTTGAGCTTAGCCTTTTGTTTTGTTGCAAATACCTGGCATGCAAAACTGGACCATCTCTGAAGACTGAAACATATCTACTTGGCAAGTCTAAAATGGAGCAATGAATTCCTTATTCTAGAGACATGTGCCTCCTTCTGAAATTATCAATTCTATGGGTTCCGTGGGTTCAGTGGGGAGAGTCTCACGAACTGTGGAGACTAGAAAACATTTTGGATTACTCTTTCAAAGCAATCATCAGCTTCTTGTATGCACGTATATATATTTTCTATTGAATCACAGATTCCCTGCCTACTACCAGCTATTAAAATAAGCCAGTTTTATATATTTGTAATTAGGATAAGTAGCAGTTTTAAACTCTAGTGCTATAAAAGGCAGAATGATTTGATAGGATGAGTAAACTCTGAAGATCCCAAGTTGTCAATCTCTTCCTCAAAGAGCATGGACAGATTCTCTTTATAGCTTGTAGTGGGCTCAAGCCCTCACCCCAAATTCCAGTCTTCATTTAGACTCTCCCAGCCCTTTGTCCTTGGGGTCGTGTTGTTATTCAGCCAATCCAGGGTTTGCCAACCTTGGAGAGGAATGAGGTGGTCCCCGCCATCGCCATAGAGTCCTGGCAAGGGAGGGAGAGGCTGTCTGGGTCTTTGTGGTCTGGGGATCCCAGCCTGTCCCTACTCTGGGCCTCATTCCCCACTCTGCTCTGATCCTGGTGTTGCCTTGATTCCCACTTTGCCTCTTGTCTCTGCCTTTCTGCTGGGCTGGAACATTCCTGCTTTGCTTCTCTGCCCTTCTGGCAGGCTAGGAACTAGAAGGCAGGTCACCAGGAGTTCTGGGGGGAAGACAGATGATGTGACACCACACTCTTATATTCTCACCCCCCAGCACCGCCACTGTGCCCCGGTTATGCCTGTCTACTGACCCGTCCATGTTTGCTTAGAAAGGGCCCCTGCTCCCCAAATGTGGCATAAGAGAGACTGAGCTTTAGAATCCTTGGTTCAAATTCTTAGTTGGCCATATCTTAGCTATGTGACCTTGGGCAAGTTACTTTAGCTGTTAAAATCTCACCTTCCTCAGCTGCAAAATGTGAATAATTTCCACCTACCTACATGGCAGGATTGGTAGGAGGAGCAAATATGGTGCGTTTATTTACATTCTCAATAAATGTTGATTTTCTTTTCCTTCTGGAGGTTGACCCTCAACAGCCTATTCTCAGCTGCCCCTTGACCCTTGACCTCAGCTCCACATCAAGGTTCAAAGTATCTTTTTACAGTACAGGTCCTGAGAGTGAGAGGTTGACATGCAAATCGGACCCCATAACCTTTTTATTTTTCCATGTTTATTTCCAAGTTAGTCTCCTTAATATTCATGGTTTTCAAGGTCAGTGGAAAATCATGTTGATTCATGTGACTCCGGTTGATTAGGGTGAAGGGTTTTTGACTTCATCGCTTGTAGCTGCTTAATGGCTGGAGAATTAACGAAGGGGAAAATAGCACGAACATGCCAAAGGAACGGTGATTACACTGGCATGATTGAAAAGATTTACATGTGTGGGAAAAAATCCATCTCGTGCCCACCCTTTAATACTGTGGCATTTTTGCTCATGTTCATGAGTAACATGCAATTTCTGCAAGTAGAATTAGTTTTTTGCTCAGAGGAAAGAAAAATATGTGTCATAGTAGGACCTGAGAGTTGTAGTTCAGAAGGTATAATCTAATGATCGGATAAAGAGACGGGAGGGGGAGAGAGAGCGAGAGAGCGAGAGAGAGAGAGAGAGAGAGAGAAAGAGAGAGAGAGAGAGAAAACATACAGGGATTTTCATCTGATATTGTTTATCAGTAAAACAAATGGACTCAACTACTTATGTCCAGCCCTAAACTTTTACTCAACCTAACACACTGAGACAAAATCACTGGTTATCTTTGAAGAACATTTTCTAATCTCACGTCTTCAATGTATTGCACACTTTGAGGTGTCCTAGCTTCGAACCGGAAGCCAAAGAAAGGCTGCAATCACCGCCGAACACTTTGGGTTGCCAAGGCATGGAGTTGCTGAATTCCCATCCCTCTGAGCCTCTCAGATGTCGGGAGATAGCTTGTTTTTCAATGTACTCTATTGAAATGTTGTACACGGCCCATGAAAAATAGGCATTTGATAGACTTCATAAATCCATTCCCTCCAGCAGCTGCCGCGATAAAGGTCGGCCGTGGAGTGTGAGGGCATTTGCTAACGCTTTCTGTTTCCATTCACTTTGATCCTCACTCCTCTCTGTCCGTGCAGTTGCTGCAGAGGCTTCGTGCTCTAGTTGCGAATGCTGCGTGTACCCTGTTTTCCGATTGTCATCAGTGTAAATGTGCGTGGGATCCGTGCGGCTACTCCGCATACCCCTCACCTTTGGTGTCCCTACCCAAGGAAGCCCAGGACGCTGCTGTAGCAGAAATGTCACAGCCAGAGGGGAGGTTAAATATAAAATCAGGTCCAGGAGAAAAAAACGTCTACGTCAAGCTAGAGTTTTCTTGAGCATAACTTCTTTGTGGGAGACAAGAAGTAAAAAAGCTACTTGGAGGTTGTCAGCTAGCTGGGGGCCTCCTGCTCGTGGATAGCAATTCACGGATGAAAACCTGTCATTTTATTGTGCAGCTAAGACATCTTCCTTACAGGCGCCCTCCATCCCTTTTTTCCTACTCTCTCCGTAATCCCCTCCACCCGTGGATAATCCCAAATTGTCCATCAGTGAAATAAATTCACTAGAAAGAAGAGATTCCCACCTCTTTGGCCGGGCGCGGTGGCTGATGCCTGTAATCCTAGCACTCTGGGAGGCCGAGGTGGGCAGATTGCTCAAGGTCAGGAGTTCAAAACCAGCCTGAGCAAGAGCGAGACCCTGTCTCTACTATAAATAGAAAGAAATTAATTGGCCAACTAAATATATATAGAAAAAATTAGCCGGGCATGGTGGCGCATGCCTGTAGTCCCAGCTACTCGGGAGGCTGAGGCAG